>JAMYXO010004564.1:0-17212 GCA_033310375.1 Conus canariensis | reverse complement strand
TTCTCTTTAAAAGACGTACGGGAAAAAAGCCATATACAAATCTGGATAGACTTTTTAAACCAATTTTCCGTCGCTGATTCAAAAATTGAAAAAATCTCTCACCAAAGTCAGGTTGAGTTACCCGGGGCGATAAGGCGGAAAGAGCCAGAGACGCTAAAGGTAAATTTATCGTTTTTTACGGGAAAGACTTTTTTGTTTATTACACTTCCACCGTACCCCGGAAAAAAAACTCTGAAGGGTTAGTGTATTTACAGCAAGGTTTACCACCTGAGCAGAAAAGGGCAGAAAATAAACAAATCGTTTTGCTCTAAATGCTTGGGCACAGGGCCCCCAGCTTCCTTTGTGTTAAAGAAAAAAGCTGTAGGGCTTGGGAAGCAGACTGGCCATAAGCAAGGGGATCCATTGGCCAGTTGGAAACACCACCCACTCCTAATAACACCAGTATGAGTGAGAGCGTGGATGTGCAGTGTGGAAGTGACGAGCAGGAAGGTGACAGTTCCCGAACCGATGAGACTGAGACAAAGAGAGAGGAGGAGAGCGGGCAGTCCAGGGGTCGACCAGGGGAACGCCAGCTGACTCTCATCTCTTCCTTCCAGGTTCAGTCCGCACGTCGCCACAGGTCCGAGACACCGAAGCGGCCCTGCTCCTGGGAGGGCGCCAGTCCCAGGGAAGTGACAGGGAAGGACAAGGTCAGGAAGAGAAACTCGGGACAGGCTCACTGTAACTCTCCCCTTCAGGTGTCAAAACCGACAAAAAAGGTAATACGGAGGGGGGGGGGGGGGGGGGGGGGGGTGAAAACAATGTAATCGGTGGACTGACCCGGCTTTTCGACCTTGCTGACGTTTTTCGGACTATGGCTTGGAATGATGTATATCGGTGTATGTTTGGTCACTGTAAAAAATATTGGTACTCACAACAAATACCTCATTTCTCATGGATAAAATACGCATATGCTCAATTAATGTCAGAGGTTTGAAAAACAAATTTAAAAGAAATTCAGTATTTCACTATCTAAAAGGTCAAAAATTTGATATAGTATGTCTCCAAGAGGCACACATAACAACTACTGATTTAATGATATGGGAAAAACAATGGGGGGGGACAAATCTTTTACAACGAAGGAACAAATAGAAGTCAAGGAGAAGTTATTTTGATAGCTAAACATTTCGATGGAGAAGCCAAATTAGAAACTGTGTGTAACAGGATTCTAGTAGTATCAGTTAACCATAGTGAATATAGTTTCAAAATAGGAAATATCTATGCCCCTAATAACTCGAAACAAAAGATGTCGTTCATGAAAAATTTACAAGAAACCTTAAATGAATTTAGTGAAAGCAATCTTCTTCTAGTTGGTGATTTTAACTGTGTTCTCGACAATGAGCTGGATATTATATCAGGTCATACCCATGCTGATTCAGAAGTTAGACTATTTAATCATACTATTGCTACTCTACAACTCACAGACATGTGTAGAGCATCTCACAAAAGCGAAAAAGACTTTACATGGTCTCGAGTAAACCCTTGTGTCGCCCGGTGCTTAGACGACTGCTTTCTATCTGATGGGATGCTTCAGTTCAGTGTTTCGTGTGAACACACCAGTTTTCCTCATTCCGATCATAAAGCGATAATATTAGAACTTAGCAGCAATGATTTTATTCGTGGGCCTAGCTATTGGAAATTCAATAATAGCTACTTAAAGGACCCAGTGTTTGTGCAGAAAATGAATGACTTATTAGACAGGAAACTTAAAAGAATTTCAGATAACGCGTCATATATGTATACATGGGAATTATGTCAAATTAAAATTAGAGATTTTTGTAGTGAATATGGTAAAATACTAGCCAATAAAAGAAAAAAATCTTGAAAAGAAATTAGAATTTGATATTTTGGAAGCTGAAAAACGAATGATTCATAATCTGACTAGTAAAGATAACCAAGAACAATATCTGATATTAAAACAAAAGTTAGAGTTACTACAAGCACAAAAAGCAAAAGGTGCACAGGTAAGGTCACGAATTAAGTGGATTGAAGAGGGTGAACGCAACACTAAATATTTCTGCAATTTGGAAAAAGCTAGGGGAAAGAAGAAAATCATCACAAGGTTGTGTAAAGATACGGGGGAAGTAATTACAGATCAACGACAGATTCTAGAAGAACAGGTAACATTCTATAAAAACTTGTATACTCAGCCTGTAGAAGTAAACAATGTTCGTGAATCAGTTGACGCGTTCTTAGAAAATGAAAACATTCATCGTTTAGAAGAAAATGATGTTGCTAGTTGTGAAGGCATGGTCACTACTGAGGAAACAACAAACGCTTTAAAAAAGTCTTAAATAAATGTTAGCGAACCGCCCAGAGAACGTGGACAAACGAGTCACAAGACGAAACACAACTAGTTTAGACCTCTTAGGTCTTCATCAGGTGAGACATTAACGAATAAAACAATGAAAATTCACTTAGCTTTGATCGCTTCAGATCACTTGGTAGGGTTCAGCGCAAGGAAGAAGGCGTTGAATGAGAACGAGGCTGTTGGAAGGGAAATAGTGAGCGAGTCAAAGTCGTAATGAAGATAATAATATTACTGATAGGAATACTAATAATGGTCAAAATACTGAGAAAAAAAAAAAAAAGAAAAAAAAAAGGGACAAGATTACTACCAATCTGTGTCAATAAGTATGGGTATGGGAGAAAGGAGAGTGGGTTAGAGGATTCTTAAACAGCAGGGTTGCCGTGGCAACAGTCCCAGAGGCGAAGGCGATGGTGATGTCAATGCCAGTGGTAATATCAATACTAGCAATAGTATTACTGAATGATACTGCTAACAACGATAGTGAAGGTTAAGGTAATGAAAGCATGATACAGAAATATATTTAGAAAATACAATTTTTATAATAATCAAATAAATAAATAAATGAAACATTAAAAATAATAATAAATTAAAAAATCAGTAAATAATAATAATTATAAAAAAAAATAATAAAAAAAAAATAATTAAAAAATAATAATAATAATAATAATAATGATAATAAATGCATAAATAAGATAGCTATAAGTTGTGTGAGGTGAATAGTGGGAGATAAGGTAGTATGTGGGTGTGTGGTGGGAGGATATTATGGGCTGAGATAGAAGTGGTGGGTTGGTACATGTTACTTTAAGGTGTAGATGCTATGAGGGTGGAGGGAAGAAGGGGATGGGTTTACGTACTAACTGGGGGAGGGGGAGGGGCAACATATTCACACCTATACACAATCTCTCTCTCTCTCTCTCTCTCCCCCCCCCCCCCCCTTTCACGACCAACGATAAAGGAGCCAGCATTCTATTTATTATGTGTGTGTGTATGTGTGAGTGTGTGTGTGTGTGTGTGTGTGTGTGTGTGTGTGTGTGTGTGTGTGTGTGTGTGTGTGTGTTCCATTTGTAATATCAGCCTTATTCATTGGTTACCCCCACCTCCACCCCCAGCAACCGCCATATCCACCAACACCCCTACACACATCATTACTAGGGCAGGGGGAGGGGGGAGTAAGTCGATTGATGTAGCAAATGGAGAGACTCAGAGAGTGTAGGAAAAGGGAAGATGATGATAGCTGCAACCTATGTCTGAGGTAAACAGAGGGAGGTAGGGTGGTATGGGTGTGTGTAGGTGGGGGATATTTCAGGCTGGAGCTGCAGAGATGGAATGGTACATACTACTTTTGGACGTTGATGCCATGAGGGTGGACGGTGCCCAGTTTGGCAATGAGATGAGATTCCTGCATAAGGCGTTCCAAGCTGTCACTCTTAGATTGCCAAAGTGCCAAGACTTTGACATGGTTGATGTTGTGTTGGGCATGGTTGAAGTGTAGAGCGACTGGTTTGGGCCGATGGTGGCGGATGTCGGCCAGGTGTTCAGAGATGCGCGTCTCAAGTGTGCGAGATGTCTCACCTACATAGATCTTACCGCACAGCTGACAGTGGATGGCATACACAATGTTGTGGCTCTGGCAGGAGAAAGTGCGTTTAATAGTGAAAGAGCCTGTGGGGCCATGTAGGATGGTGTCTGGTTTGGTGAGAGAGCAGATTTTGCAGTTGGGTTTTGAGCAGGGGAAAGTACCTGGTGGCTTAGGTGTTGAGATTTTGTTCAGCTTAGAGCGCACCAGTAGGTCGTTGAGGTTTTTGTCACGTTTGAAAGTGATCATTGGTGTGGTCTCAAAGGCAGGTTTATGGTTTTCTACTATGTGCCAGTTAGACTTCAGGATCCTGCAGATGGGCAGATTGTGAGGATGGAAGAGAAGGCAGGCAGTGGGTCTGTCTGTCTCCCAAAGAGACAGACAGACCCACTGCCTGCCTTCTCTTCCATCCTCACAATCTGCCCATCTGCAGGATCCTGAAGTCTAACTGGCACATAGTAGAAAACCATAAACCTGCCTTTGAGACCACACCAATGATCACTTTCAAACGTGACAAAAACCTCAACGACCTACTGGTGCGCTCTAAGCTGAACAAAATCTCAACACCTAAGCCACCAGGTACTTTCCCCTGCTCAAAACCCAACTGCAAAATCTGCTCTCTCACCAAACCAGACACCATCCTACATGGCCCCACAGGCTCTTTCACTATTAAACGCACTTTCTCCTGCCAGAGCCACAACATTGTGTATGCCATCCACTGTCAGCTGTGCGGTAAGATCTATGTAGGTGAGACATCTCGCACACTTGAGACGCGCATCTCTGAACACCTGGCCGACATCCGCCACCATCGGCCCAAACCAGTCGCTCTACACTTCAACCATGCCCAACACAACATCAACCATGTCAAAGTCTTGGCACTTTGGCAATCTAAGAGTGACAGCTTGGAACGCCTTATGCAGGAATCTCATCTCATTGCCAAACTGGGCACCGTCCACCCTCATGGCATCAACGTCCAAAAGTAGTATGTACCATTCCATCTCTGCAGCTCCAGCCTGAAATATCCCCCACCTACACACACCCATACCACCCTACCTCCCTCTGTTTACCTCAGACATAGGTTGCAGCTATCATCATCTTCCCTTTTCCTACACTCTCTGAGTCTCTCCATTTGCTACATCAATCGACTTACTCCCCCCTCCCCCTGCCCTAGTAATGATGTGTGTAGGGGTGTTGGTGGATATGGCGGTTGCTGGGGGTGGAGGTGGGGGTAACCAATGAATAAGGCTGATATTACAAATGGAACACACACACACACACACACACACACACACACACACACACACACACACTCACACTCACACATACACACACACATAATAAATAGAATGCTGGCTCCTTTATCGTTGGTCGTGAAAGGGGGGGGGGGGGGGGAGAGAGAGAGAGAGAGAGAGAGAGATTGTGTATAGGTGTGAATATGTTGCCCCTCCCCCTCCCCCAGTTAGTACGTAAACCCATCCCCTTCTTCCCTCCACCCTCATAGCATCTACACCTTAAAGTAACATGTACCAACCCACCACTTCTATCTCAGCCCATAATATCCTCCCACCACACACCCACATACTACCTTATCTCCCACTATTCACCTCACACAACTTATAGCTATCTTATTTATGCATTTATTATCATTATTATTATTATTATTATTATTTTAATTTTTTTTTTTTATTATTTTTTTTTAAATTATTATTATTTACTGATTTTTTAATTTATTATTATTTTTAATGTTTCATTTATTTATTTATTTGATTATTATAAAAATTGTATTTTCTAAATATATTTCTGTATCATGCTTTCATTACCTTAACCTTCACTATCGTTGTTAGCAGTATCATTCAGTAATACTATTGCTAGTATTGATACTACCACTGGCATTGACATCACCATCGCCTTCGCCTCTGGGACTGTTGCCACGGCAACCCTGCTGTTTAAGAATCCTCTAACCCACTCTCCTTTCTCCCATACCCATATTTATTGACACAGATTGGTAGTAATCTTGTCCCTTTTTTTTTTTTTTTTTTTTTTTTTTTCTCAGTATTTTGACCATTATTAGTATTCCTATCAGTAATATTATTATCTTCATTACGACTTTGACTCGCTCACTATTTCCCTTCCAACAGCCTCGTTCTCATTCAACGCCTTCTTCCTTGCGCTGAACCCTACCAAGTGATCTGAAGCGATCAAAGCTAAGTGAATTTTCATTGTTTTATTCGTTAATGTCTCACCTGATGAAGACCTAAGAGGTCTAAACTAGTTGTGTTTCGTCTTGTGACTCGTTTGTCCACGTTCTCTGGGCGGTTCGCTAACATTTATTTAAGATTTGTTTAGATTTCCGCCTGCAGTCCTCTCGCTTTGCAACTAGATCTGCTTTAAAAAAGATGAAAAATGGATCAGCGCCAGGGAGCGATAGAATAACTATTGAGTTTTTCAAATTTTTTTTTAATTAAATAAAGTAGTCTTAACAAACTCGTTTGTGGAATCCTTTGGTAAAGGAGAATTAACATATCCTCAAAAACAAGGCATAATAACATTGCTACATAAAGGGAAAGAACTTGAACGAGACAAATTAACTAATTGGAGACCAATAACTCTGACAAACACTGATTATAAGATTCTGGCCAAAGTATTGGCAGAAAGACTTGAAAAAGTTATCCACAAATTAACTAATAACGACCAAGTAGGCTATATCAAAGGCAGAAACATTGCAACAATTATCCGGTCAATAGATGATGCAATCAATTATCTTAACCAAACAAATAAAACGGGTTACTTGCTGGCAGTTGATTTTTCAAAAGCCTTTGACTCGGTGTCCAAAGATTTTCTGTTGCATGCCTTTGAAGTTTCTGGCTTCGGAACTGAATTTAGAAAATGGGTTGCCATACTGACAAAGGACACCGTTAGTTCAATAACTCATGGAAGATGGCTATCGGAACCTTTCAAACTTTCTTGTGGAATTAGACAAGGATGTCCCTTTTCTCCGCTAGCCTTTGTTCTGGCAGTGGAATTGTTAGCAATTAAAGTCAGAAGCAGCTCCATATCTGGCATTGACGTTCCAACCACTGTTCCAACCACTTTTCCAGATAATAATATTCCCTTAAAAATCAAACAAATGGCGGATGATACAACCCTATTTCTCAGAGATAAAGGAGACATGGATAAATCTTTAGCAATCTTTAGAACATTTCAAAGTTTCTCTGGTTTACAATTAAACATACAGAAAACGAAAGCCTTACCTATGGGAAGGCAAATAAGAGAACCAGAGCTTCCTTTTAACACAGTAGATAAAATAAAGATATTAGGCATTTATTTCCAACATGATAGGATGGCTAGGAACATTGAACATAATTGGAGTAATAGGATGTTTCAAATGAATAAACTGGTCAGAGAATGGAATAAACGGGATATTAGTATTCAAGGTAAGATTGTTGTAATAAAAACATTTTTACTTAGTCAGTCTCTTTATGTTATGCAATCCATAGGACTTCCGGATTGTGTGCTGAACAAAATCAACTCAACTCTTTACAAATTCCTATGGAAGAAAAGATTTAACAATAGAAAAGCATTCGAAAAAGTTAAAAGGAAAACAATGGAAGCAAGTTTGGGGGAAGGAGGACTTAATATGATTAATATGAGTAATTTTCAAAACTGCTTGTACTTACAATGGGCGGGGAAACTCTTTAAAGCCACCGAACAAGAAAACTGGTCATTAATACCCAGATGGCATTTACAACACCTTGCAAAGAATGATGCTTTTTGTATAAATTGCAGAGCCAAAGACCTGAAGGATTGTAATTTAATCAGTAATGAATTCTCGAAAGAAGTAGTAGCAGTCTATCTAAACCACAAAATATTGATAAGACTTGATGATATCGACAAAAGTAAGTTCCACAGTCAATAGCTTTTCCACAATAATCTAATTAGGTATAAACATCAGGTATTATATTTCAAAAGCTGGGCAAATAATGGCATTGTGCAAATTAAGGATATAACTCATGAAAGAGAAAATAGAGTACTGACTTTAGAAGAAATACAGGAAATGGTTGGGCAGAACAGAGCCCTTGCATTGTTTCAGTACAATGCTTTGATTAACTCCATACCTGCGCAATGGATCCAGTGGATCCAGTCAGGAGAAAGAGGATCTGGGACGCTCCCTTGTTTTGCCAGTCTGTTAAATACAAAACCTAAAGAAATAAGGAAACTAATTATACCACATAACGAAAGTCAAACACCTACTGCGAGTGCCTTCTGGAAAAGAAAATTTGGAATTGACTTAGACAAATCCACATGGTGTCGAGCTACAGACGTTACAAAAGAGGTAAGACTTAGAGTACTCCACTGGAAAATATTACACAATATATATCCTACTAATATCATGCTTAGTAAAATGAAAGTAAAAGACTCAAACAAATGCTCTTACTGTCCTGACACAACTATTTCATTGAACACTTCTTCTGCGAGTGTCCAATCGTTTATAACTTTTGGAGATTTATTGAGCAAAAAATTTATTTAGAAACAAATGCATATATTAAATTATCCAACACAGATATATTATTTGGTATTAATAAATCCATTGCTTTGAAGGTAAATTATAAGTGTATCAATTTCATCATATTACTAAGTAAAATGTGTATCAGTATTTGCAAAAAGACGAACTCGGGTATCCCTCTGCAGCTCGTTTTTGAGAAAGAATATAATGTCCGAAGGGGTTTAAAAGGAAAACTTCCCCAAGTAAGCGAGAGAGTGTAAATATCGAAAGAACTGTGAGTTGTCTATGTACACACTCTTTTTTTTTTTTTTTTTTTTTTTGAAGGAGGGGAGAGAGAGGGGAGGTGGAAAGTTGTATTATCCGTGCGTTAGGTGTTAGAGGGAGAGAGGGGGAGGGGGTGCGGTGAAGGATTGGGGGGGGGGGGGGGGGGAGGGGAGAGACCGGAGAGCTGTGTGAGTGTGTGGATGTGTGTGTGTGTGTGTGTGTGTGTAGGGGGGGTGGGAGGGAGGAGGGAGAGGTCGTATGACTGTTGTCTCGCTTCTTGGCTTTCCTCATGTCTTCCTTGTAGACCTTTTCTTTTCGCTATAAGGTGGGCTTCATCGGGGGAACAGCTAATTGGTGAGATGACATGTAACAAACCTCTAAACTCATTCAAAAAACGCCGTCTTTGTCCGTATGTTTGTCTGTCTGCCTTACGGCCTGTCTGACTTTCTACCTGTCTGTATTCTTCTCTCTCTCTCTCTCTCTCTCTCTCTCTCTCTCTCTCTCTCTCTCTCTCTCCATCTCTCTCTCTCTCTCTCTCTCTCTCTCTCTCTCCATCTCTCACCCTCCCTCTTCCCCCCTCTCTTTCTCCGTGTCTCTCGCTCTCGCCTTATGTGTGTGTGTGTGTGTGTGTGTGTGTGTGTGTGGAGTGGGCTTTTTTTTTGGGGGGGGGGGAGGGGGGAGAGATGGGTGAGTGGGGATGGGTAGGGGTAGATGGGTGTATGGGTGAGAGGGTGGGCGGTGGTGGTGTTGACGGTAGTGTGACGTGAGGAGCGCTCACGTGCATGGGTAGAGGGATGGAAAAGGAGACGGGCAATTGGGACAAGGATATCCTTTCAGGTGTGTACATACGGAAGTGATAGTTTACACATAAAATAATTATACTTTGGTACCATGCCTTAATATGTAACTATCATTGTTGACATATTTGAGAGAGGAGGGAGGGGAGGGATGGGGGGGGGGGGGATGAGAGTGTGTGTGTATAACACAAAATGAAAAACTGAAAATAAATGTCTTTTTTTTCATCTATGTTGATTTCTTTGTACAAGCAACACATTATCAGAGTGAATGTGCCAGCACACCACACATCAGAACATCAACAAACCCAGACACTTTGTATCAAATGCGAAAACACTAAAATCAGCAAAAATATGTCCATTTATGAGAGAATATACAGACTATGCATGGTGTGAAAGAGACTGGTTGGAGAAAAAAAAAAAAAAGAAGAAAATCACCTAGTAGTGGAAATTGTTCTGTTTGTTTTGTTTTGTTTTTTTCACTTTTGGTTTTTTTTTTTTTTTTTGGCAAATGAAGAGGACAGTGTGAAGCACCGAAAGTGAAGAGGTGGATTTTGGCCCTAGAAAAAAAAAAGGAAAAAAAAATCACCACCTTAGGTGCTCCATTGATCCGATAACTGATGCCACGAAAAAAAAAAGAAATCAACTACATCAATGTGTTGTGAATCGATTTTATTTTCAAACACCTCGTAGTTAATGCTTCTGGTGTCCAGAAAAACAGAAACCGAATTTTCTATAAATCGTAGTTTTCAAATTGCTTGTTTATCAATATTTTATTGTTCCTTGTTATCCGCCAATATTGGCGTTATCTCATTAATCTTTTCCATATCATTTCTGATTATACTATTCACTATCTGATTTCTGAATATCTAACATTAACGGCACAAAATTATCCATCCTCACCATTCTGCTCCTGGAAATCTAGTAATGCTGGTACAATTTTATTCATCTTGACCATTCTATTTCTGAATATCCAGCTAAGGTTGTTATCTTTACTGGTCTTTATCCATCTTTACCATTCTTTATCCGTCTCTAGCATTCTATTAACAATATATCCAGCAATGGCGGTATACGTTTGTCATCTTTACCGTTCTTTATCCATCTTTACCATTCTATTAACAGGATATCCAGCAATGGTGGTATAAGTTTGTCATCTTTACCATTCTATAAACAGGATATCCAGCAATGCTGGTATAAGTTTGTCATCTTTACCATTCTATTAACAGGATATCCAGCAATGCTGGTATAGGTTTGTCATCTTTACCATTCTTTATCCATCTTTACCATTCTATTAACAGGATATCCAGCAATGGTGGTATAAGTTTGTCATCTTTACCATTCTATTAACAGGATATCCAGCAATGCTGGCACACGTTTATTCGTCTTTACCATTCTATTTCTAGATATGCAGCAATGGTGGCATAAGTGTATTGGTCTTTACCAGTCTATTTATGGATATGCAGCAATGGTGGCATAAGTTTATTCATCTTTGCTATTTTGTTTTAGGATATCCAGCAATGGTGGTACAATTCTATTAATTTTCTACAATCTATTTTTGGATACCCAGCAATGGTGATGTAAGTTTATTCATCTTAACCATTCTGTTTCTGAATATCCAGCAATAGTGGCACAAATTTATTCATCTCTACCATTTTATTTCTGGATATCTAGCAATGGAAGTATAAATTTATTTATCTTTACCTAACTATTTCTGGTTATCCAGTAATGTTGGCACATGATTATTCATTTTCACCGAATTACTCGTGTTTATCCAGCAATGGTTGCAAAATTGGATTGATTTCCATGCTGTTTTGTATGACGGAGTATTATTAAGCTGCTTAGTTATGCGCTTGCTCATTAAGTATTTTCCTTTTTTTCGCGTGGTTGTTGTTGCTGTGTTATGTTTGCTGTGGTGCAAGAGGTACTTTTGCATTATTGTACAGCACATTTGAAACTGCACCCGTGTAAATGTGATAATGAATATATGCATAATGATTACATCTTAAGTGGTGCAGAACATTCCAAGACTTTTTTGAACCTGTAACTACTCGGTTGAAGTAAGCAGTTGAGGCTGGAGAATCTGTATGTGGCTGGGGTGGGGGGAGGGGGAGAGAAAGAGGAGGTGGGTGGAGGAGGGGCGGGGTAGTTGCTGTTCATACAAAAGCTACAGAACTCGAGTGAGAGTAACATCATACCTTAAAGTCTGTGTGTCAGTGGATAACAGGTATGCCAAAAATGGGGAGTTTGTGTTATACTCCCTGTTTGGCTAGTATACTTACCATGTCAGACCATAGCATTCAACGGCAGTTAGCCAGCTCTGTCAGGCCGAATTTTTTCCGTGGCCAATGCAGTCATAAGACAGTCACGTGATGTCACCCCACTTCCGGCCCCGGAAGAAGCCAGTGTCAACTTCCTATAAGTCATTCAGCGAGGCCTGGTGTATGGTGACCCCGAGAACCTTGGCGCCAGAGGGGAAGGTAGGGAGGGAATTAGAGTCTGACATGGTAAGTATACTAGCCAAACAGGGAGTATAACACAAACTCCCCATTTTGGCGTCATATACTTTACCATGTCAGACCATAGCAGAATTTAAAGGAATCGGAGGAGGGCGAGCGCCCTAGTGGTTCTTGGGGTTGACCGATATGGCTGCATTGGCCGCCACAAAGGAAATCCCCTTAGACCCATCAGCTCTGGTCATGCGGATATCCCTCAGGTAAAAATTAATGAAGGGATTTTCCGAACGCCAGTAGGCTGCCTCCAGCAGGTGGCGCACGGGGACAGAGCACTGGAACGCTGTGGAAGTGGCCAGTGCTCTGACCTCGTGGGCCCTGGGTGATAGGACAGGGAGATCCTTGTACGCCTGAGCGTAGGTAGATCTCACCGTCTTGGAGAGCCACCTGGAGATAGTTCCCGCCGAGATATCTCTAGTATTGTTGGGGTTGAGGGAGATAAGGAGTCGTCTCTGGGAGGAGCGCCTGGGGCGTGTGCGTTCCCAGTAGTACCTGAGACACCTGGAGGGGCAAAGGTCCATGTCTCCATCTTTTTCTCCCTTTCCCAAGATGTCAGAACTCCGGAAGGAACTTGAGAGAGACTGAGCCGTCCCTGTGGAAGGCGATATCTGTGGGGTCACCGCTGAGGGCGTGAATCTCACTTCGTCTTCTGGCCGAGGCCAGGGCGAGGAGAAAGGTGGTCTTAAAGGAGAGGAGGTCAAAAGGAATAGAAGCAATGGGTTCAAAAGGGGTTTTTCTGAGGGCATCGAGGACCGTAAAAAGGTCCCAGAGGGGAATGCGCCTAGGGGACTGAGCTTCCCGTAGAGCAACTCCTCTAGACACCTCTCTGAGGAGAAAGTCATTGTCAAAAGAAGGGCCCCCCAGTTGACGAATGGTAGTGCAGATAGCTGATCTGTAGCCCCGAATGGAGCCAGCCGACAGCTTAAGGGAAGAGGATAGGTGGGAGAGGAAATTTCCTATTTGGATGTTGGAGGGGCAGTAATGGGGAACAGAGTTATCTGAGCACCAGGTTATCCATCTCTCCCAACGGTAGTTGTAGAGGGATTCGGTGCTGGCTCTGCGAGATGCCGAGGCGAAGTCCCGTAATCCCTGAGAGGCCCCTGCCCCGGCTAGTGTGTCTAGGACGGACTGGGGTCTCTCCGAGTGGGGGGTAGATGCAGATGTTCGCAGTTGGGCTGGCATAGAAGCCACGCGTGTAGGCGAAGCATCTTGGGATTGGAGTGAGGAAGACCTGACCGGGGTTGTCTCAGCATGTCCCAGCGAGGGCTGAGCCGGAGGGGGGGAACGTGGGTGAGGGACTTGGGGTCCGGGAACCAAGACTGGGTCGGCCACCATGGCGTTACGAGGATCAGCCTGGGTCTTTCCAGCCTTGCCTTCCTGATCACCTTGTGTAGGATGGGGAAGGGGGGAAAGGCATACGCCAGTAGGCCCGTCCCGGGGAGGGATAGTGCGTCGACTGCATCCGCCTGGGGATCTGGAACGGGAGAGACGTACAGGGGCAGGTGATGGTTGAAGCTGGTGGCAAACAGGTCGATCATGGGCACAAACCAATGGTTGCGCGACACCAGCGAAGGAGGGCCTCTGTTCTGAGGGAGAGGCCTATGGAGCGGGCCTCTCCCCCTTTGTTGACATAGCAAGCTACCGACGTATTGTCCGTGAGGAGGAGAACAAGTCGGTGCGCGACCTTGTGCTGGAGTTGGAGAAGGGCTAGCCTGACCGCTTCCAGCTCCCACTCCCCGAGGCGTGACTGTCCTCCACGTGGGCCCCCCAGCCCAAGTTGGAGGCGTCTGTATAAAGTTCCAGTGGTTGGGTTGGGTTGGGAGGGAGATGGGGACCCCGGTGGAGAGAGTGGCTGGAGTGAGCCGCTCCTCCGTCGCCGAAATGAACCAGTGTCCGAGGGGAATGACCTGGTCCCAGCGGTCGGAGGTCTGTGACAAACGTCGGCGGAACTCCCTCTGAAGTTGGCGTTTGGGGACCCGCCGCAGGGGAATGAGGGGAGACAGGGACTCCATCATTCCTAGGAGGGAGGACAGGGTTCTGGCCGAGGTGTGGGGTGCCTGTGACAGGCAGGAGATGAGGTCCACTATGCGTGCAGGCCTCTCCGGGGTCTGCCAGACGAACCGTAGGAATCGTCTGTGGGCCGGGTGAATCAGGATCTGAAAAATAGGCGTCCTTCAGGTCTACGGATGTGGCCCAGTCGCGATGAAGGATGGAGTCTCGGATCTGGGTGGGGGTCTCCATCTTGAACTTGGTGGGCCTGAGGAACTTGTTGAGGGGCGAAAGATCTAGAATGGGCCTCCATCCTCCCGAGGCTTTTGGGATCACAAAGAGTAGAAGCCGGGGTTTGGGTGGGAAATCTCCGAGATGGCCCCTCTTTTGAGGAGGTCTTGGACTTCCGTGCGAAGAGCTTCTGCTTTGGCGGGGGAGGGTTCGTTGGGGGAGGGAGGGGGAGATAGCATGAGGGGGGGGACGCTCGTGGGCCCAAGGAAGGCGAAACCCTTCCTGTAGCACCGCCACTATCCAGGGGTGAGGCGTATGCGTCTCCACTGGTGGGCATGCCGGGAGAGGCTGCCCGCCAGGGGGGGCGAGGGTCTGGGCTGGTGGGTGGGGGATAGGGCGAGGGGGGGTGCTACCTGATCTAAGTCCCCCTCGGGCTGTCTCCCTAGTCAGCTCCGGGAGCGTGACTGTTGGCCTAACCGAAAATTTTGCTGATGGGGTTTTGGCTTAGGCCTTGGGAGAAGATTAGGTCGCTTGGCGGGCCGTGCGGTGCGGGAAGGCGATTGTCTGGGATAGGGTCTGTGCCTGGGGAAGGAACGAAGTGGGGGTCTAGCAGGGCGTGGCGGTGGCCTGGGCGCAAAGGACACAGCCTGCTTGCGTTCCTCAACTGCTTGTGCTATGACGTCAGCCGAGTAGTCGCCAAAGAGCGACTGGACCTGGCCCGGGATGCATCGCAGGGCTGCCTTAAGCGTCGGGGAGAGAGAGGTCCGCGCCAGCACGGCCTCTCTCGCGACCAACAAGCAGTTGAAGTGGCTTCTGGCTGTGCTGTCCGCCACAGCCGAAAGGTGATGCGAAATCCTGTTAACTAGGTGTCGCATGAAAGGATCGCTGAACAAGCGAGGGTCAGGCTCTTGGTGCGCCTCAGAGCCCGGGTCCCCCGGTACTGGGATGGCACCATCGTCCTCCGGCCATAGAGCCTCCGCTCGCTGAAGGGGCATGTCCAAGTAGGTGTGTCCCGCCGTGGTGTGGAGGATGCCCATCCTGGCTACTCGGACCCATTCCTTTAGGTTCTTAAAGGAGATGGCGCCGGAAGTAGGGGGGGGCAGGTGGGGGATCAACCGACGGTCCGACTGGGAAATGCCCATCTCCCTGGTCACGGGATTGTCCGTAAACAAGGAGGCGACTGAGGGGTTCTTGGGTAGATTGGTCTAGATCTCTGGGCCGGGGGAGAGGGAGAGAAATTCGTCAGCGGGTGCGGCCTCCCTCCTAACGAGGTCTGGTCGCCACCGTTCTATCGTGCGGACATCGTACAATGAGGTGGGGGCTAGCTCCTCGTCATCGTCCGCCTCAGGGAGGTACTGGTCCTGAGAGGGTTCATAGCACCCGTCTTCAGGAGGTAAGTCGAGGGGTGCCTGTAGTGTGTCCCCGGTGGCCCTATAATCGGCGGCCGGGACATCGTCCTGCCGATAGGACAGCGCCCGAGGAGGGAGACCAAGGTCGACCCAGGTAAGTGAGGCCGGGTGCCACATTCGACCATGTAGCTGGTCGTGCTGGGTGTTGGCGTTAAGCCACTGGTCTCTCTCGGGGGCATAGAGCCACCGGTCCCCGGGGAGGTAAACGGGCTGTGGCGGCCCTGGGGAAAAACCATGGTAGGTAGGCCGCACTCAAGGTCTGACCAGCGCGTTGGGCGAATGCGTAGGTCAGACATCCGCCGAGTCGTAGCCACGAGACCCTCTTCTTCTTGTAGGCAGAAAGTCCCCGGGGACCCGGGTAACCTGAATCACTGTTGGGGGGGGGCTTGAGAGGCCGTGGCCTGTCGTCCCCGTCCAGGTCCGTGCACTGCACCATACACGTCCTTGGAATGGGCCTGGGAGGGCCATAATGGTATGGAGGAGGATGCGGAAGTCGAGCCCCCAACCCGCGAAAGTGCGGATTGGTCAGGATGCGGTCCCGTGTTCCTCCCCCTGGAGGAATATGTCAGGTTACCCTTGGTCCCGCTGGTAGATCCTCCCCCCGGAGGAGCGGGACCGCGGACGTTGCCCAAATGGGGATCCGAAAGGTCGGTTCCCCAACGTCCAATACCCCTAGGGAAGAAGGTGACGTTCGATCGGGGTAGGTCGACCGTCCTTGTGCATGGGCACGGCCGGGCCCATGGCGCGGCGTGCCCGCACGCCCAGGATTATGGACACCACCGAGGTCGTGCGTCGGGGTGACCATAAGGCTGCTTCCGGAGTCGAAGCGCTCCTCGAGCTCAGGTGTTGGCTGCACCTGTGCCCGGTGGGGCCGAGCGCTATGAGTGCACGTATCAATTTGGGGGGAAAAAGAGATACGTGACTCATCAAGGCGAGTGACGGATGGTGATTCCATCCCAGATCCGTCACCCGTGCTGGTCCGCGGCTCGGCAAGGTGCCCCGGGGGCCGAGATTCGCGTGACTCAGCATGATAGTTAGAAGTCTCCGAGCGAGTCCGTAGGCTAGAGGGCAAGCTGGCCGATGGAGAAGGGGTGGGGGAGGGCGAATTCCGTTGGCTAGTCTTTGCTCGGCCGGGCCCCTTGAGGGGAGCCTTGCCATTAGACTTTCTGGGCAGCACCTTGAGGGGAGCTTTGCCCTTAGACTAGCAGGCAGATCAAATGAAAGGCATTTTGAAATGGTGGCCGCTTGCCTATCAGCCTTGGGACGCCGCGGTCGTGCGTCCGTCGGTTTGGTAGACGAGGAAGATCACGCGTCCCTTCCGCGGAGAAGTCGTCTCTGTCTACCCGAACCGTACGTTCATCAGTGCGAACGGATTGCTCCGAGATGGAATCGACCCGCGGGTTCTCCGGGAAATTGAGCGAACTCCGAGCAGTGGAGTGGCTCGACCCGGCGGTGTCCTTCACCATGTTGGGCACAGGTGGATAGAGCAAACCCGGAACACACGACCGCAAAGAGGAGACAAGGTGGCCGATCGAGAAAATCAATTAATCTCGATCGTCCGTGTGGTGTCGTGCAAAGTGCTCGA
>JAMYXO010004563.1:0-17212 GCA_033310375.1 Conus canariensis | reverse complement strand
ATTGTGACTTTTCGAAAGTTAAATTCCCTGCTTGTGTTTTTTTAATCCGGGTTTTATTTTTATTGTGCGTAAGTTTTTTTTGTGTGGAAATGATTTCCATTTTGCCCTGATATTTCTGTGTATTGTTGGAAATTTTATAGTTTTAGTTGTAGTATTATTTTATAATTGGGGAAAAGAAATCTACTATGTAAAATGTTAAAAAAACTGTATTTTCTTGTTTATTGAGGTTTTTGAACCTTTTGTATTATTCATATGTGTTTTTCCAGAGATTGAGTTCTTTGTTTTCTTTTTGTTTTTTATGGTTTTCTCTATCACAAAAAAACCAAAAAAAAGATATGAAAACCCATAAACAATCATTAACAAAGAAAGATACAAAACCAAACGGGAATTGAGTAAATTTTTGGAAACTTAAAGAAAAGACATGACACAACTTCTTGGAAAATTTTAAAAAAAGGCGCATCATACAAAACATTTAAAAAAAATGAAATCTATGCCTAACAGGAAATACTTATAATAAAACCCACAGTTGGAAACTCAAAATGTTAGAAAGAAAGGGTTTAAAACAATTGCAGACACAGATAGGAAGTTCCATCGCGAAAAAAACCAACACCTGGAAAAACATTTTAACGGGAAAAAAAAAAAAACAACAGAAAAACCGTAGTTTATATTTACGTGGCACGGGCAAACAAAGCTATCACACCCTGACCCCCGCCAAAGCGTGAAAAAAATTTGTAGATGTTTTTTTAGAACTTGTTTTAATTGTTTTAATATAACAAATGTCCCCCCACGGGGGTTGAGCATGTTTTTAAGATTGCGTGACCCTCAGTACCATTCTCTTTCTCTTCTCTCTCTTCTCTCTCTCTCCCCTCTCCCCCCCCTTCTCTTATTATTTTTTAATATATATATATATATATTTTAACTCGGAAACATTTACCATGGCTGACAAAGCCCCAAAACAGCGGGGGGAAAAGGAGAATGGAGAAAGTACAGGAAAAGGGGAAAGGGGAATTTTTGCAAGTCGAAAATTTATTGTTGTTTTTTGGTTTAACCAAAAAAAGGAAAAAAAAAGTAAAAGTGCTTTTTTTGTTGATTAATTACAAAAAAAAAGCAAGACATTTAAAATTTCCCCAAATTTATTGTTGATTAATGTAACAAAAAAAAAAAAGACGGAAACCAAGTTAAAAAATTGTTTTTTTATTAATGTACAAAAAAGAAAAAAAAATTTTTGAAAGGGGTTCCGCTAATTGTTGTTGGGGGGATTAATGTACACAAAAAGGAAAAAACAGTGCAAGTCCCCAAATTGTTTTGTTTTAATTTTTCAGTGTTTTGTGTAATCTTTGGGTTTCTTTTTGAACGGGGACGTTTTTTCTTTTTAAAAAAAAAATTTTTTAGAGGGGTTTTCGGGGAAGAAGGGGCAATTGACGAAATTTCATTAAGGAAAAAAGTTTGAGTTTTTCAGTGGAAGTTTAATGTGTTTTTGGGAAAATTTAAATTAAAGGGTTTTTAAAAAAAGTATTGGGGTTTTTCCCGGGGAAGATATGAAAAATTTTGACGTTTTCATTAAAGGGCCCAAAAATTTAATTGGGGGGTTTCGGGGGAAAAGTTTTGTGAAATTTTGACGTTTTTCTTAAAGGCAAAATTTTTGAGATGTTTCGGTGGAAAGATAGGGTGCAATTGACGTATTTCTTAAAAAGGGAAAAAAAGTATTGGAGTTTTTCAGGGGGAGATATGTTGGGCCAATTTTTTGGGAGGTATTTTTCATTAAAGGTTTTTAAAAGAATTGAGAGTTTTCAGTGGAAGATTAAAAAAATTTGGGGTTTTTTTTTTAAAGGGGGGTTAAAAAGGTTTTGGGGAAGGATTTTCGGGGAAAAGATATGTTGCAATTAAAATTTATTTTTTTAAAAAGGTAAAAGTTAAATTGGGATGTTTCAGGTGGAAGATTTTGGGGCAAATTGACGTTTTTTCCATTAAAGGGCAAAATTTTTAGATCTTTCGGGGGAAGATATGTGAAATTTGGGGGTTTATTTAATTTTTAAAGGGCAAAAGTATTGAAAAATTTTTCAGGGGGAAGATATGTGCAATTAAACGTTTTTTTTTTAAAGGAAAAATTTATTGAGATTTTCAGTGGAGTTTGTGAATTTTGACGTATTTCTTAAAAAGGTTTAAAAGTATTGGTTTTTTTCAAAAAAAAAGATATGTGAAATTTTGACTTTTTTCCCTTAAAGGAAAAGTATTGAAATGTTTTGGGTGGGAAGGGGGGAATTGGGTTTTCAATTGGGGGGATATTTCATTGGGGAAAAAGTTTGGTGTTTCGGGAAAAAGGTATGTGCAAATTTGACGTCTTTTGTGAAAAAGGGCTAAATGTCAAAGGGGGGAAAAAATCGGTTCCCAGCGTACCGGGGGAAAATGAATGCATTTTATGTTTTTACATTGTGTATTTTTCCCAAACTTTTAAAAAAGCCATTGTTTTTAAATCATAAAAAAAATAATCAAATTTTTTTTCATAAAACAGTGCTTTTCTTTTTCCCCCCTATTTTAATTAAATCTGAATCCAAAAAATTTTAAAGGGTTTTTAACACAATTATGTTGTAAGGGGAAAAAAAAACAAAAAAAAAAACCTTTTTTTAAAAATTTAAAAATTTGGGTTTAATGCGCTTATACCCCCCCGATCGCAAAGGTCCTTGAGGGCTGTTACCACGTTGAAAATAATTTCTCAATTTCAAAAAAAAAAAAAGCACTTCCAAAATCTTTAAAAAATATTTCCCAAAACAAAAAACCCACGGGGGAAAAATTGTGTTAACGATCTTTCCTTCAAAAATTTAGATCGGGGGGAAAAAATTTTAATCTCTCTCAGATTTTCAAAATCCATCAGGTGGGCATCCCCTAAAAAAGGGGTTTTTATGGAGCCCTGCATAAGTGTTTTTTTCACTTTGAAAAAGTCCAAAACTCAAAAAAGGATATGTTCACTCGGGGGGGGTTTTAATGAGGGGGAAGCACCCGGACTCTTCACCTTTAAAAGATAAAAATGGGTGAAAAAACAAGGGCTTGTTTAAAAACGGTTTAAACTTTTTTCTTTTTAAAAGCCCCCTCGGGAAAACATGGTAGAAATCTTTTAGATTTGGGGGATTTCAAAACATTTTTTTATCCATCTATCTGGGCCCTTTTTCCCCTTTGCCGAGGTCTTGAATCGGTCTGGGTTTTTGGGTTTTCAGATCTGGGGAGGGATAGACGTCTGAAAAACCCCTTTTTTGTGGCAACTTGGCAAGTTAAAAAAACCCCGTTTGCCCCCTTTGGGAATCCCTACAGGGGGGAACCCAAGCAAAAATTGTTTATCCACTGAATTCAGTGGGGTTTTACAGTTCGAAAATTTTTGCGGTGAGAGTGCTCGGGGTTTTTAAAAAATAAATTAAAAAGTGTGATAACGCAAACAGTGGACAAATAATGTCTTTCAACTGAAAAAAATTTTAATCTCTCCCCTTTTTTTCCCTTTCCCTTTTCTCTCTCTTTTCCTCTCTCTCTCTCTCTCTCTTCTCTCCCCACAAAACAACCACAACACACACACAGAGAAAAAAAAGGGGAAAAAGGGGGTGGAGGAGAGAAAAGAGAGAGTGGGGAGAGGGAGAGGAGGAGAGAGAGGAGAGGAGAGAGGGAGAGGGACAAAAAAAAACGAAGAACAAATTTTTTTTGTATTAAGCTGTACAGCCCCTTTTGGGGCGGGGCGTCGCGATGTACATGCCCAAAAAGCGAACGTTTTATCTTGACATGGAAACCACGGGAAAGTTTTTTTTAAAAAAACATTACATGACAAAGTGGGAAAAGGGAAAAAACTGCCTCTAAAATGTGGCACCCCCCTTTCCCAGCGGGGACAGTCACCCAGGTAAAAACTGCACAGGCGGGGAAAGGGTGAACCGCCGTAGAGCCGTGTTTCCGTTCTGTGTGTTTGTGTTGCTGGCCGTTTCCTTTGGGAAGAGAGGGGGGGGGGGAAGAGAGGAGAGAGAGAGGGGAGAGGAGAGAAGAGGAGAGCGACGACGACGACGACGACGACAAAGACGAAGACTTTGAGAGATACGGGTAACGGGGGCAGCGAAGAAGGGGTTTTCAAGGTGGTCAGTAAAAAAATGAGGGATGGCGGTGGTCAGTATGAATGGGTGATCAAAGGTGGTCAGTTTGAATGACAGAAATTTTTCTTTTAAAAAGGTGGTAGTATAGAAAGAAAAAAATTAAGGGGGTCAGTATAGAATCAGTATGTAAGGTGGGGCGTATGATGCAGTGATGTGGGGTTTTTGTAAAAAGGGGGGAAAATTTGACAGTGATGAAAGGTGGTCGTATAGAATGAAAATTTGTTAAGGTGGCCCGTATAGAAGGGAAAATTTTTTTAAAGGGGTGGTCAGTTAAAATGACGGTTTTTTTAAAAGGTGGTCAGTATAGTTGCTTGTTGTATGGGGCAGTATAGAATGGGGTTTTTTTAAAAGGGTGGTCAGTAAGAATGCAGTGAAAAAAGAGGGGTTCTTTATGAATGACGGTGTTTTATGGTGGTCAGATAAAATGACAGAATTTTAAAGGTGGTAAATTTAAGAATGACAATATGTAAGGTGGGTCATTAAAAAAATGACGGGGATCAAGGGGGGTCAGTTTTTTAAAAAATGAATTTAAGGTGGAAAGAAAGGAATGACAATGATGAAAGGGTTTTGGTCAGTATAGTTTGAAGTGATTTTTGGTGGTCGTATAGAATGCGGTGTCTAAGGGGGTAGTATAGTGACAGTAAATCAAAGGTGGTCGTATAGTTTAGGGTGTTTTTGGTGGTCAGTTTGAATGACAGAAATTTAAAGGGGTGGCCCAGATGAATGAGGTGATGAAAGGTGGTGGTATAGAATGAGGGTTTGATTGGGGTGGTCAGATAAAAAAAAAGTGATGTAAGGTGGCCCGTTAGAATGACAATGAGTAAGGGGGTTTTCCCCCGGGGTTAGAATGCAGTGCCTAAGGTGGTCAGAAAGAATGCGTGTGTAAGGTGGCAGTTTGAATGACAGTGTCAAAGGTGGTCAGTTTTAAATGACGGTGAAAAAATGTGGTCGTATGAATACGGTGATCTAAGGTGGTCAGATGAATGAGGGTTGTCTTGATGGCCCCCCAGTTTTGAATGACGGGATGTAATTGGGTCTTTATGAATGACGGTGATTAAGGTGGTCGTAAGAATGACAGTGTCAAAAGGTGGTCGTATAGAATGCGGTGTGAAATTTGGGGGTAAAGTATAAAATGACGGTGATTAAGGTGGTCTTAAAAAAATTTGACGGATGAAAGGGTGGGTTCGTATAGAAGAGGTGTCTAAGATGGTCTTTGAATGACAGTGAAAAAAGGGGGGTATTTTAAAGGGCGTGATGTAAGGTGGTCGAATAGAATGACAATGGGGAAAGGTGGTCAGTATGAATGACGGTGATTTTAATGGGGGTTTCAGTATGAATGACGGTTTTGTAGGGGTCAGTTAGAATGACATTTGATTTTAAGGTGGTCAGTATGGGAATGAGGGTGATTTTTAGGGGGTCATTTATAGAATGACGGTGATGTAAGGTGGTCATTTATAAAATGACGATGTGTTTTGGTCTTTAAAATGAGGGTTTGATCTTGGGGTTTAGAAAAAAGGGACGGTGAAAAAAGGGGTTGGTCAGTTTAGAATGACGGTGATCTATGATGGTCAGTATAGAATGCCGGTGAGAAAGGTGGCAGTATAGAATGACAGTGAGTGGGGTCATATAGAAGGGACAGTTTTTAAGGTGGTAAAAAAAGGTTGACATGATCTAAGGTGGTCGTTTGTTTGACAGTGCCAAAAGGTGGTCAGTTTTAAGAACGACATTTTTTTAAAAGGGGGGCTTTTTTGAATGCGGTAAACCGAGTCGCGAGCGTTGAAAAGGGGGGAAAATGTCTGTGTGTCGTGGTGGCACGTTTTTTTCCCATGTGGGGTTTGTATGTGTTTTTTTTGCAGGCGTTTTGGCCCGCGCGTTTATGAAAAAGGGACAAAAACCTGCTTTGTGAAACACCCCCTTTGCAGTGTAATTTCTTACCTCCACTGAACCTATGTAGATACACACACGCAAACACAAACAAAAAGCATGTGAATCCCCCAAAAACTTAAAAAACCCTCCAGCACACACATAAAATCCCACAAACACACCCCAACACACACAAAAAACCCACCCCACCCCCCACAAACCCCCACCCCCCCAAAAAAAAGCCGCACGCACGCACGCACGCAACCACCACCAAAACCCCACACACACGTTTTGCACACTGATCTATACAGAACATGGAAATGCACGGAAACGCAAAAAAATTACATTTCCCCTACACACGACAAAAAAGAGAGAGAGAGATTTGGGGGAGAAAAGAGAGAGGGAGAGAGGAGAGAGAGGAAAACGAGAGGGGGAAGAGGAGAAACTCGAAAACCCCAAAAAACATTTAATGGGGGTGAATTTGATAAGCTGGAAATTTTTTTTCCTTCCCCCCAAAATTTACAATAACCAAAAAAAACCCAAATTCGTCGATTTGAAAAAATTTTAAAAAAGCATTAAAAAAAACAAAAATTTTTTTTTTTTTTTAAAGGAAAATAGAAAACAATCTAATTATAACGTTTGCACACAAAACCCCACACCACACACAACAAAACACACACCACAAACCACACAAAAACCCCACCACACCACAAACAAACCCGGACATACGTAAACTCACATAGGCATCAAAAACTTTTTTAAAATCATCATGTCTATGGCTTATAGCCCCGCCGACCAAAGGAGGCCAATGAGGCTGTACAAAAAGTTTGTGTCAAAAGGAAAGTAAATTGGGGAATATAATTAAGTGAAACATAATTTACAATGGTTTTTTAGGTATTTGAAATAAACTTTTTTTTAAAGGGTTAAAAAAAATTTTTTGCTTTAAATGTGTAGGTTTTTCCCTTCCATAAAATTTTTTCCGGGGTAAAAAAGGGATGACTTGAAAAGACAGTTCGGGGGTGGGGGTTTAAAGGGGGTTTTTGCCCCCAATTTTGATTTATGGGGTTTGTCCTTTAAAAAAAGGTGGGGGAAGATTTTAAAAATTTTATAAAAAAAGACCGCTTTTTTAAAAGCATTTTTGTTTTGGAAAGGTAGACTGTTAAGACTTTATAATCCCACTAGCCTTGTAGAGAAGATATCAAGGAGTATCAGCTTAATAGCGCGTATGTAAATGCTTTCAAGTGGTTTTTAAGCAATTTTTGCTGGCTAAATCCCAGGCAATGTAGAGGCCGTAGTTAAAGTATGGCCATTGTACATATGCATTGAAATATAACTTTATAGTATGTTGATCGAGGAAATTCTTGATTGTTCAAAGAATAATTTTTTAGATAACCTTTTTAGGACAAATCAGACAATGTGATTAGACTTGACAGATTATTATACACACTGTAAGGCCTAATTATTTGTGTGTGTAAACTTCTTCTCATAAGTATTTATCTTGTTACAGTATTTTAAATCAAATCCAGGTTTCATTTTTTGACGTTTTTGTCTGGTTTGTAGCCCAATCATAAATATTTAGACTTTTGAGGATGGAAGGGCCATATGATTCAGATTAGTTCCACTTTTGCAAGTTTATGAGTCATTCTGTACTTTGATACATACTGAGTCAGCATCTTTGTGTTTTATTATGGATAGTAGTGTCATCGGCAAAAAGCTCACAGGGAGGTCAGATATAGTAAAGGAAGATCATTTATATAAACTGAGAATAGATAGGCCCCAGGGACGGGACCCTTGGGGGAACGCCAAATTTAATGGATAAAGAGTGGAAGTTGCGGACTTTTTAAAGACTACTTGTCGCCTACAGTTGAGATATGAGGCGGAAAATGAGTTTAGAGCTTCAGCGGATATCAAACCATACAATGTTAATTTTCTTAACGTAGATTGTGATAATAGTGTCAAATGCTTTTAGCGAAAAGTCTACAAAAATTGTTTCCTGTGAAGAAATCATTGTTTATGTTTTAAATGCCATGCTCATATTATATTAGTGAGCAAGGTGATGACAAGAATGTTTTTTCTTAAATCGCCGCTTTGGAGTAGTGAGAATGTATATAAATTGTATTTCATGAAATGTTTGTGGATGTTACATTTGATGTGTTTTTTCAAGGGGTTTGGATAGAACTAGTTAGGATAGGTTAGGTCTATAGTTTGATAATGCTTTCAATTGGATCACCAGATTTTAAAAAGGTAAAACTTTTGCATTATTGAAGGATTGTGGATAACTTCCTTAATCAATGGAAAGATTGTAAATTTATGTAGATGCTTGATAGAATCGGAGCAGCAAATTTTCTATATTTTACCATCTATATCATCTAAACCTCGAGAACTGACTGTTTATAATGAACTCAATTCCTTCATAAAAATCATGGAACCAATAAACTCGATATTGAAGAATTAGATTTTGTTTTTATGATACACAGTACTGCTTTTAGTACAAAGTAGGCTCATTGTCTTTTGAACAAGTCAGCTTTGATTGTCTTTTCTGCAACAGTTGTGAAGTGAAAAATTTAAAAGGGGTTTAGGGAGAAATTTTTTCTTCAAGGAGCATAGATGACGGGTTTTTTTCCGGAGAGCCCCATTAATGCTTTTCCAGTTTCGATTTTGAATTTTCTTTGGGGGAAATTTTAAAGGGCACTGAAAATTTTTTTTTTGGGGGGCCCTTTTATATCGGTTCCCCCTTTTTTTCCCTTTTTTTTAAAATTTATTTATCTTTACCTTTTTTTTGAAATTTGAATTTTTTCTCGAAAAATTTTTTGGCCTTATCGAATTTTTTTTTATTTTCCCACCCGGGGGCTTACCCCTTTTGGGTTTTACACGTTTGTTTACGAGGGGGTTTTTGTTAAAGAAGAAATAAATATGTCATCCAAGAGCCAGTGCCCCAAACGGGGTATTGTGTGATCCCCTAGAAAATTTTTCGTTACACAAATGGACAAAAAAAAACTGTTAGTATCGAATTTTTATTTCTTGGGAAAAGATTTTACTTTTTTGGAAAAAATTTTGGGAATTTTAAACCCCCCTTTTTGGGGCCATTTTTAGACAAATTGGGAAAAAGACCCTTTAGCCTTTAATTTAGGCAAAGATTTTTCAAAATTTTTTAAAGGGTTTGTTGTTTTAAAGGGGTCTTTAGTGTTTTGGAGGATAGATTTTTTCTTGTCGGTTTTGTTAATTTGCTTTTTGTAAAATTTTTAAAATTATTAAAAAACCCCCCTTTATTTTTTCATGGGGGTTTTAAGGGAGATTCAATGGGTTAAAATTCCTAAAAATTTAAACTCAGGCCCAACGCATTGAGAATCTTCCATTTAAGAGAGGGGGGAGAGAGAGAGAAAGAGAGAGAAAGAGAGGGGGAGGAGAGAAGGAGAGGGGAGAGGAGAGAAAAGGAAACAGTTTGAACATGCATCATGTGGGCGATATCCCCGCATGAGGTATATGTGTCATGTAGTTACTTTGTAGTGCATATGGCGCGTCGTGCGTAAGGGTTCCCCACACCATTAACACGTCATAACGAAAGTTTTAAGGGATATTTCCGCGTTGCTGTTGCATCAATAAAAGAATAAAATTTCCCCCACAAGTGTGTTGTAATTTGCGCCTGACTCACAATTACTTTTTCTACACATGAATGAATACATTATCAACCCATGGCGTTGTATTTTGCCCCTGAGTCACAATTGTTCTCGCAACAAAAAAATAGGCAGTCAGGAGTAAGAGATAGAAAACCCAAAATGAAAAGGAAAAAGAGGTGAAAAATTAGAAAAAAAAAAACTCACTCAGACAGATGATAACGGAAAAAAGAGATGAAAAATTAGAAGAAACAAAAAAATCACTCACGACAGTGTAAGGAAAAAAAATGAAAAATTAGAAGAAACATAAAACTCACTGACGACAGATGATAACGGAAAAAAAATGAAAAATAAAAAAAAAAAAACTCACTCACGAAGATGATAACGGAAAAAGAGATGAAAAATTTAGAAAAAAAACATAAAACTCACTCACGACAGATGATAACGGAAAAGAGATGAAAAATTAGAAAAAACATAAAACTCATTACGACAGATGATAACGGAAAAAGAGATGAAAAATTAGAGAAAAATAAAACTCACTCACGACAGATGATAACGGAAAAAGAGATGAAAAATTAGAAGAAACATAAAACTCACATCACGACAGATGATAACGGAAAAAAAGAGATGAAAAATTAGAAAAAAAAACATAAAACTCGAGGAAGATGAAAGGATGGAGGTGGAGGAGGAGAAATGGGGGGAATAGCGGCCGAAACAGAAAAAAAAAACAAAAAAACTACGACATTCATGAACATGATTATCATCAGCAGAAACTAGAAAAGAGAAAGTGACTAGTTATCGGAAACAAACAAAAAACAACAACAACCAACACCCAAAACAACAACAACAAAGGTGAGAGATAACAACATTCACATAAAATGCGGAGAGGGGAAGGGGGAGAGTAGGAGGGAAGGGGGAGTGGGGGGGAAAGGGAAACGTGCAGACGAAACTATTATGATGACGCCGTGGAAATGAATTCTACACACTGATCATCAGCACACACACCACAACCCCATCATCACTAGCACACACACACAACCCCATCATCACCAGCACACACAACCACAACTACCCCATCATCACCAGCACACACACACACACACACACACACACACACACACACACACACACACACACACACACACACAACCCCATAATCACCAGCACAAACAAACAGCACAACCCCATCAACACCAGCACAAACAACCTCAACCCCATCATCACCAGCACACACACCACAACCCCATCATCACCAGCACACACCCACAACCCCATCATCACCAGCACACACACTTCAACCCCATAATCACCAGCACACACACCACAACCCCATCACCAGCACAAACACACACAACAACCCCATCATCACCAACACAAAACACACCTCAACCCCATCATCACCAGCACAAACACCTCAACCCCATCATCACCAGCACAAACAAACACCTCGACCCCATCATCACCAGCACAAACACCACAACCCCATCACCAGCACAAACACCTCAACCCCATCATCACCAGTTCTACCGCATCACCAATAATACAATTGTATCTTCAACATCGTCGCCATAGCCACCACCATTACAAGTATCTATATCCATCCCCTCCACAACGACTTAAGTGTCCCTGAACGCAGCAGCGCCTTCAGGAAGCCCTCCTTGGTGTAGAAGTGCGGCTCTTAGGCTTGCCGCCCCCCCCCCCCCCCCCCCCCCCCCGCCGCCCCAGCTCCCCCCCCCCCCCCCCGCCTCTCCGTACCGCTGCACGGCGTTGGTGTAGTCCTCGCGGATGTTCTTGATGCCTTCCGAGTTCTCCAGCCCGAAGACCCCCGGGAAGTGGTCCTGGTTGGACTTGGACAGCTCGCCCGGAAGACGAACTCCACCTGACCGAAGAGGTGGGGGTTGAGGGTTCAGGGTCATGTATCGGGTTGACCGGTGGGTGGGTCAGGTTGTCTGGCCGAGTGGAGAGAGACATGGGTTGTTTCTGTGGGTGAGAGAACTATAAAATAGGCATTCTGGCTCACCACCTCCGCCAGCTCCAACCGGCTGAAGCCGGTTTCGCTGTTGCTCCGCCGGCTTACCCAGAATGCCTATTTTATAGTTCTCTAATAGTAAACACTTTACAAACATACATAATGTTGTAGGATTATCTGTTTTATAGTTCTCTGTCACTGGACCTTAGAAGTAAACAAACAAAACAATGGGGGACTTGGTTTAACCATGCCTTTATTCTTAGGAGGGCTATTTGTCAACCAAGTTGGGATTTCATTCTATTGTGAGGAATGATCTGGCTATTGAAAGCTATCTGAAAAAGGGGGGGATGTGTGTTCACACAAGCGTAGAATCGTGGCACGTTGTTGAAGATTATTCTAAGCAGCCACAAGTGCACTTATTCTCAAGAATTCTAGGATTCTAAAAATAGTACTGTTCACGCTGTGAACGGTAGGTCTTCCAGACAAGCCAGCTCCGACAGATAGGATTCTAAAAATAGTTACCGTTCACGCGTGAACGGTCTCAGCAATCGAGATATCACCCTCAGTTTACGGGAATAGGAAGGTGAGATTCTAATATGTTGTCTCAACCAATCTTCCCATTTTTGTCTTGAGTAATTAGAAATTTTCTTGATGAACGGTTTGTGATTCAAGAAGTTCTATCTCTAATTCAGAAGAGATACTGTCTTGAACATAACACAACACTTTCTAACTGAAAACACGACAGCACTGCAACCGCAAATGACAAGACAGCTAGGTTCAGTTGCTAACAACACAAGTGCTGGGCGGAAATGTCGTCACTGTTATAATCAGCTGATTCTATCTAGTCTTGTGATTGGGGAAGGTAAGAAACATGTTTTGATATGTTTGGAAATTTAGCCGCCTAAATTTATACAATGACGTCTAACGCCTGTATAAACGACGCCGTCTAAATTTATACAATGCTGCGTGGCGGCCGACGCCCTTATGTGTAACTTGACACGAACCAGCAAACAGTGGGGACGCTTCGACTCGGCAATTATGCAGTTGAGTAAGCCGGGGCCTAGAGTACTACATAAAGGCAGAAGGGAGTTGTCTCCCGGAAAAGAATGTAACAATTAATTGTGAAAAAAAATCGTCATTAAGTCGTTCTAGGTTTTATTCAAGTCGGATCACGTTTTATTCAAGTTCTTATTTAGTTCTTAACAAGTCAACATCAAGTTTTTAACAAGTCATCATCAAGTTCTTATTCAAGTATTATTCAAGTTCTTAACAAGTCGTCATCAAGTCGTCATTAAGTTCTTATCAAGTCGTCATTAAGTTTTTATCAAGTCGTCATCAAGTTCTTATCAAGTTCTTATTTAAGTTTTTTATCAAGTCGTCATCAAGTCGTTATCAAGTTTTTTTATTCAAGTCACTTATAATTATTTAGTAAGTTCTTGAAATATTACTGTATATCAAATGGATCAAAATGAGATTTTGTTGTTGGCAGTTCTGGTATTCTTTTTTGTTCAGATTTTGTATTTAGTGGCTGTGATTTTTTGGGCTGCTTTGGTTTTGCTGTCTTTTTTATATGTTTTATAAACGTAATAACCACCCCCACCAACAGCAATGGCCCCAAAAATGCCAACTCTTTTAATCCAAATAATCCATGACGACTTTGGTGTTGTAGGTCTTGAATCAATTTGTGTATTTACAGCTGGCATTGAAACAAATGTTGGCGTTGGCGGTGTTATGTTTTTCATTATGAGTTATATTCTGTGATTGCAACATTAATTTTTTTGTTTGTTCCACTCTGCTAATTTTTTTCCTGCTGCAACACGCCAGGATGAGGAGGCTTTTTATTGGTCACTTTCTCCATCAATGTTTTCTGCTGATTTTCTGGCTCGGTCATTTGAAGGGAAACAAAATCTATATGATTAAAAGTAATTAATCCCATGATTAATGGCGATAACAATGTTCCAAATCTGTAATATAGATCACAATCCTAGAGACTCTAATGACTTTGTTAAAACTGGATCCTGCGTTAAATCATACATAAAATCTTGTTCAAAATCAATGGGAGCAAATCTACTAATAGTTTAGTGTACAAACTAAGAACCGTTTGCCCAACGCTTTTTACCATTCTTGACCCAGTTGCGCTTCATACTATTGTGATACTTTACAATGTCTTGTGGCGACATTTGTTGAATCTGTTCTATGCTGAATTCATTTCCAAGGTACTGTTTTGTTTTTCCACATGCTGCTAAAGAATACAGCCTTTCCTTTGGCGCATAATAGCTTGGTCATCAACTTGATCATTTGTAGTTCAGGAAGTAAATCATCGCAGTTCTGTTTTATTAATGAATAAATATTATTTTATTTTTAAAATGAGCACCGAAAAAAACTATTACTAACCTTGTATACCATTCTGCTGTTATTGGAGGCCTAAGTTAGGATACACAATGCTTGGTAAAGCCTGTTAAAAATAAAACCAGCAGATCTTGGCAAACTAGGCTTTGAAGACTCAGCAAAGCTGATTGCTGTTATTACAGCTTCATTTGCTACGAAAGATTTTCTAGTTAAGCAAGGAAAATTCCAGACAGTATCAATATGTAAAATTAAAAAAAATACATTTATAAAAATGGCTTCACTCGTAATGATGATTCGTGGCGCTGTGGTTAATGCGCTTGCTTTTAGCGGAAGTAATTACGCATTTAGTAAACTACAAATAACAATGAGAGAAAAAGACCATAACAGAGCTATGGAGCAACTAGCTGCTGCACAAGACACCCATGAAAAGCAAAGAATGGAGCAGTTAGATTTTATTAACGACAGACTTAAACAACAGGGACATGCAGCTTACACATTTAAGATGTTGAACAGGGAATAAAAGAATATTATCTTTGTAACAGGCAAGCCAATCGAGACATTGCCTCCACCAAAATTCAGCGATTTTTATCAACCATCAGAAAAAACAAAGATGCAAGAAATATTGTTTATTGTCTTTGGCATGGGCCGCTGTGTATTTTGTTGCACAAAGTATGGCTGAATAAAAATGTACAAAATCTATTATTCTCCAAAAGGATATTGGAAGGGAATAACAGCAATTAAAAAGCTTAGCCAAGCAGTGGGAGTCAGTGAACAAACAGCAAAAGAATGGTTATCTAAACAAGCGATTTGGCAAAATTTATTTACCAGCGCCTAAACGAATACAAAGACCACACTTTGTCAACACAATACCGAACGACACCCATCAAATGGATCTTCTATATTTACCCATGATACGATTAGACGAAAAAGATTTAAGTACGCACTTACAGTCATTGACATAGCTTCAGATACAAAGATGCTGAACCATTAACACAAAAGAGTGCTTCTGCTGGTTGCTGTCGCTTTACAAACTGATATATCAACGAGGACCCTTAACTTATCCTCGCATGATTCAAGTCGATGATGGAAAAGAATTTAAAGGTCAAGTGAATCAATTATTGTTAAAACATAGAGTTACCATTAAAAGAGGCATTCCAGGAGTTCACAGATCACAGGGTTTGGTTGAAAACTTTAACAAACAGTTATCTGAAAGACTTTTCTCCTACCAGTATCACAGAGAGCTGATTGACAATTCTCGCAACACAAAATGGGTTAGAAGACTGCCCTCAGTTCTACGTGCAATGAATAATGAAGAATTTAAAGGTCTAAAACCAGTACAAGCAATCAAAAAACAAACAATAATGTTTGAAGGGAGTCTTCATCAAGCAAATATTCCCATTTGGTTTGAAAGTAAGGTACCTTTATTTACCGGGGAGAAGCAGAAGGGGAACTCGCATCAGGGCAAACAGATCAGTTTGGAGTGTTGATCCATATGAGATAAAAAAATTGTGAAAATGAATCCGCCTGTGTATTATTTACGAGAAACGGGACACAACAAAACGACCGGGCCCCCGAAGACTTTTGTGAAGAAGAACTGCGGATAATCCTGCGGGACACAGTTCGTTTAAATTTAAATTTTTTAGTAAATATATTTGAGTTTAAAATGGAAGCTCAAAAGAAAAAAGATTTTTCCCAAAATTTAATACGTCAATATTGCTTTAATATTATTATCAAAAAATATTTAAGAACATTGACAATCTTATCAAAAAACAGCCAGACAATCGCTTACTACCCAAACCCTAGATTCTGATATTTTGATATGGAAAAATCAAAATCTTGAAATGATAAAAAAATTAAAGACTTTTAGCAGTATGAATGAGAAAAATAATGATTTGGCTATATGGATAATGTATATTTGAGCTTCTGATAACACTTGACCAAACAGAAACTCCATGAAGACATATTGATTATACTAATTCCCCAATGCCGATTGCATATGAAAATCTGGATTAACAAACACAGTTTTGTGTTTGTTCTATCTAATGACTTCTTTGTTAAAAACTGTTTGTTTTTAATCTCATGCAGATTAGATCGTAGTTTTACGTTGTCATGATGAAAAGTTTATTGTCAAAAAATGCTTTCTTTATAGTTTTTCAGGGGATATGCTTGATGCACAGCGCTGCGGATTTCCTTTGCTTTTTTAACAACTTTTTTTTGGCTTGAAAGACTTTTAATTTTCGACCTCAAACCCAACAAACTCCTTGATCACACCTCAGATAAATTCACCCTTTCCCATTTACCTAAAACCTTCTTGTTATATCTGAATGCAAAGGCGAATCTTTAGGGTAATCAAAATGTGTCGTACCATCCAGCATGCCCTTTAGCTACTTCTAATTCCATGTCTTTATAGATATCTTCAGTAGGGATATCTATAAAAAAGGGAAAATCTGTATCTGTGTACAGAACCTGGACTCTGGATACAAGGGCTTAAAGTAGTCATAAAGAAATTCTACATCAAAAGCTTCGACAGCTCTAAAACAGTAAACCAATAAAAACGGGCTTGATCCAATTTGACTTTCTTTTTTTTCCCTCATTATGCCAAAAAACTGATCATGAAATCTTCTGAAGTCCTGATAATTAGGTTTTGAAGTCAACTTAATTGCAAAGTTTTCTTGGTGACAATCTAACATCTTTACGCTTGTGCGGATTTTCCCTAGTCTTTCCAAAACAGCTGTTGTTCATCAACTTGAAAAAGTCTTTTTCTGAAGCATCTGCGGATTTAGTTCTGGTCAGTGTTCTTTATGATGTATGGTTTCATGAACGTTCTTGATCAAAAGCAATTATACGATGAACAGCTGTCAACTTTAAACCCTGTCTTAAATAAAATTTGAAGAAGTCTGTAATGACGAATAATTTTTTTTGTCACGAAGATTAGGCACAAGTTTAGGCGGTTCTGTCATTGACACTTTTAGGGTTTCTTCCGCTAATGGATAGTCATTATGGTAATCATGAAGTTATGGGGTATTCTAAATCAACTTCTAGAATGAGACCCCTTTTACTCAGCTTCTAGATCTGAAAACCCTTTTAAAAATTTTGAGGTCTTTGAGTCCCCGTGTACATTTTAAAGTTGCGTAATGAAGTGATTGCGCCATTGCCCATCCCTACGATTGTTTGCATTAATACTGAGATAGTTAGACCTTTTTCTTGGATCATAGTCGTCCAAGTATTTGTTGTTTGCTTTCAGTATGGTGCGACACCATACGATTCCCCCCCGCAATCCGTTTTCAATCATCTGA
>JAMYXO010004562.1:0-17215 GCA_033310375.1 Conus canariensis | reverse complement strand
TTAAAAGATATTTATATATATTAATAAATATATATATACACCACCCCAAAAACCACACTATTAGGGGGCTTGCGAAGGTATTTTGAGAAGCATTTTTTTTTTTTTTCCCCCGTTCACCCATCAAGCACTACGTTAGTTAGGGAATTAATATAATATATTTTTTTTTATATATGTGTGTGTGTGTGTGGGGTTTGTGTGTGTGTGTGTGTGTGTTGTGCTGTGTTATTATTATTATATATTACATATATATATTTTATATATATAGAGAGAGAGAGAGAGAGAGAGAGAGAAGGAGGGGGGAGCGGAGAGAAGACAGAGAGACAGAAAGGTAGATAGACTCACAGGTAGACAGATAGATTGATAGATAGATACAGACAGTAGCCACCCAAATTAGCCAGACAGGCAGACGGAGAGTGAGAGAGGGGAGAGAGAGAGACAGACAGCAGACAGACAGACGACAGAAAGACAAAACAGACAGACAGACAGAGACAGAGAGAGAGGGAAGATACGAGAGATACAGAGAGAACTCTGAACTCGGGAAATTTAATGATTATGGGCCCAACAGCCCTTTCATGGGGGGAACACAAAATCATACCTCACTTCTAGAAAAACATAAAAACAGGGGAAAACTCTAGTCCAGAAAAAACATAACTCTGACAGGACAGACATATAACACGGGCTGCACATGATTTATATAATCAGGATATTTCTGATTACATGTTTGTTTTGCCGATGAGGCTTGTCTAATTTTGAAGGCGGAGACTAAGAATTTTGCCAAGTTGACTATTTGTTTGCGCCAGTTCAGTAGTAAATACACCAATCAATTTGCATTCCAAATTCTCACCCGCAGTCACGTCAAATTTATGCAACTTTCTGATCTGATTGTACAATGGGCACTTGAACATAAAATGAATTTCGTCTTCTTGTAGATTTAAACATACAGGGCATGTCGTGTTTTCAGCTGTAGGTGAAAAGCGAAATCTGTGTACATTTAATTGGGACACACCCATTCTAAATTGTGTCAGAACATTCCTGAAATTTTCTACATACAGAATACTGATATATTTTTCTCGAGAAAACATGTGTTTCAATTTACCATACATGGACAACCGTGGACTATTATCCAAATGGTTTCGCCATTGATGGCAGAAATTACTAAATAGTCTGAATTTTAATTCTTTTATGAATCCTATTTCATTACCACAACCAAAAATCCATACTTCTTGAAATCCATTTTCACACAGGATATTCTTGACATGTGTGGCCCATGTTCACGGCCTTTCTCATGCATAGACAGTGACATGTTGTACGCTTTCTTTGAAAATCTGGTATCCGGTTGTTTTAACAATCTAAACCAGTACTTAATACACCGGGTAACAGTTGATATCCATAATGGAAAACGTCCAAGTTCTCCATATACTACGTCGCTTGCTGATTTATTCCTTACATGTAAAAATCTTTTGCATGCGTACCGATGTACTTGCTCCAGCTGAGGGTAAGCTTTGTACCCCCATATCTCAGAGCCATAAAGAAGCAACGGGACAACCTGTGCATCAAAAAGTTTGAAGAAAATATCCGGTGAATTACACCCAATTCTTTTTAGTGTGCACAGGATGTCGTTTGTACATTTCTTCCCTCTAAGTTTTAGTTCTTCCATGGCAAGTGTAAAACTATGTCTAGTAGAAAAAGTAAGACCTAAGTATTTGTACGAATTAACCACTTCTAGCGGGGTGCCATTCAGAAAGAGATACACACACAGAGAGAGAGAGAGAGAGAGAGAGAGAGAGAGAGAGAGAGAGAGAGAGACAGAGACAGAGACAGAGAGAGTGAAAGACAGACAGACAGACATAGACAGTGAGAGATTGATTCCTACAGTGTATGTTTCAATACTAAAACAGGTACGTGCCCAACAATCAAACTAAAGTTCCTTGTGGCACCCTCTCTTCTAGCACATCATGCACAGAGGAGGTCTCACTAGCCACGTGTTCTAGCACATCATGCACAGAGGAGGTCTCACTAGCCACGTGTTCTTCTAGCACATCATGCACAGAGGAAGTCTCTGTAGCCACGTGTTCTTCTAGCACATCATGCACAGAGGAGGTCTCTGTAGCCATGTGTTCTTCTAGCACATCATGCACAGAGGAGGTCTCTGTAGCCACGTGTTCTTCTAGCACATCATGCACAGAGGAGGTCTCTGTAGCCACGTGTTCTGCTAGCACATCATGCACAGAGGAGGTCTCACTAGCCACGTGTTCTTCTAGCACATCATGCACAGAGGAGGTCTCACTAGCCACGTGTTCTTCTAGCACATCATGCACAGAGGAGGTCTCACTAGCCACGTGTTCTTCTAGCACATCATGCACAGAGGAGGTCTCACTAGCTACGTGTTCTTCTAGCACATCATGCACAGAGGAGGTCTCACTAGCCACGTGTTCTCAGTTCTTCCCGCTTCCAAACTGTGTATGTGCTAAGCGAACAGGTACCGAAAGGAGCAGTGGTTTGGAGTTCTGGGCAAGCGTATTGTTTTACCAGCCGCTGTGGCCAAGTGGTCAGCGACGTGGACTCCCGGCTGGGAGGTCGTGGGTTCGATTCCCATCAGAGCCATGTGGGTTTTTTTTCTGCCCCGACAGGCTCCTGCCCAGAGTTGAGTTTGCTATGGGCTCAGTTGGGAACACACACACACACACACACACACACACACACACACACACACACACACACACACACACTGCTTCGAATTATTCGATCTTGTGCAAGTGGTTACAGTCAGAGTCTTCTGTGCTTTTGGGATTGCTGACACGATGGGTAGGAAATTCTACAACATTCATCTCTCTCTCTCTCTCCCCCCCCCCCCTCTCTCTCTCTCTCTCTCTCTCTCTCTCTCTCTCAACATCATCATTATGATCGTGATGGTTATCACTGTCGTTGTTGTCATCGTCGTCGTTGTTGTTGTTGTTGTTGTTGTCGCCGGAGAGGGGAGGGGATTCCCCTCGCTTGAACCACGTGACAGGTACGCCCAACCGGCGATCGCTTCCTCAGCGTGCAGCGAACACAGGGCCAACGACTCGCTCGGCTGCAGACCGTGTTGGCAGGGACAGAGACGGTCGCAATCGTGATGCACGTGCCACATCGGGTGGGCCAAGCAGGGGGCGACAGCAAACGGGTTTATACAATTACCTGAGTGCCAATGGCAGTACACGGAAGAGTGAAAATGCAAGAAATCCCCACTCAAACAATAATAATAAATAGCATGAGGCAGATCATCGGACACTGAACCTAAATGTTTTAAATTACAACGTGGAAAATCTGTATAGTAAACTACAGGATGTTTCTTTTGTCAACTATATCAACTCGTTTGATTTTGTATGTTTAACGGAAACGTTTACAGATGGTTGTTTTGAGTTTGATGGAATGTTTCAAAATTACGTTAAATTTCATGCTCCTGCCAAAAAAACTATCTATTCGTGGCAGAAATTCAGGTAGAGTTCTTTTGCTAGTGAAAAATTGTTTTGCAAAGTTTGTCGTTCAAGTTAGACTGGGTTGTGATAATGCTATTGCTGTTAAGATAAGAAAAGATCTGCTAAACATTGATAATGATCAACTGATGGTTGCATGTTATATTGTTCCTGAGGGTGGGCCTGCATATGATCAGCTAGAATTAAAAAATGGCATACATATATTAGAAGAGAACTTGTTACAGTGTATAGATAAGGATGAGGTATATATGATGGTGTGCGGAGATATGAATACGAGAACGGGATCAGAGCAAGTGCGACTGGAGAGCATGATCAGTTTTTTGCCCAGTGATGAAAGTGAGGATGATGTGAAAGAAAGTGGTAGGCGTGTTTCAAAGGATTTGGCTGTAAATAATTTCGGTAAATCACTTTTGGATTTTTGTTTCTTATTTGATCTGAATATTATTAATGGATATTGTGTCAATGATCAGAATGGTCAATTTACGTTTGTGTCACCCCAGGGAAACAGTGTTATCGACTATTTTTATTGTTTCAGAAGAGTTATCGGACATGTGTAATTTACAAGTTGGGGAGAGTTTAAATTCTTGGCATCTACCAGTCGAATTGTCCTGGAGAAATTGTTTGAGTGAAGGTTGTGTGCCCCAGTTACCGCAGTCTGAACACATAGAAGAAGAAAAGGTAGTGTGGTCTGAAGAGTATTGTGGGTTGTACAAAGAGGAAATGGAATCTGATGAATTTAAAGAGTGTTTGAATACAGCACGACTGATTCTTGCCACGGATGTTAACAGAGCGACCGACATTTTAGTAAGTGCAATGTATGGGGCTGCAGCGTCCATGGTCAGGAGGGTTGGGAGAAAGAAAAAACGGTGCAATGACTGGTTTGACTTTGAGTGCGAACAGAAGAAAAGGATTGTATTACGACTTCTGAGATCTTTTCGGAGAGCAAAATTACCTGAATACAAAGCACTGCAAAAAGAAGCTTACATAAAAGAAAGGAAAGAGTATGGTCAATTGAAAAGAGAGAAAAAGAGATTGTCTAATGAAACGAAAATTAAGAAGCTTAAAGACTCAAACCACGATCCGAAACTTTTCTGGTCAACAGTAAGAGTTGTTAGCAGGAAAGGCATGGTTTTTAATGAGATTAGCAGCCAACAATGGTACGATCATTTCTTCAGTGTTTTCAATGACTTCGAAAGTACGCCTGTACATGAAGTTACTGAACACGAGGAGCTAGCGGAGGGGGGAAACGAAGAGCCACTCTTTAATGATCCAATCACTAAACAAGAGGTCGTAAATGGAATAAAAAACCTGAAAAGTGGAAAAAGTCCTGGTCCGGACAAAGTCATAGGTGACATGTTTAAACATTCAAGCGCAGGGGTAGTGGACTTTCTGGCTGAATTATTCAATGCTATTTTTGACAGTGGAATGTTCCCCAGAGAATGGTCTAAATCTATAATCATACCAATTCATAAAAAGGGAGACACAAATAACCCAGACAACTATAGAGGGGTGGCTTTAACAAATGTCATAAGCAAAATATACACAAATATTTTAAACAAACGACTGACTAAATGGGCAGAAACCGAAGAAACAATAATAGAAGAACAAGCAGGTTTTAGGAAAGACTATAGCACGATAGATCACATCTTTACTTTATACGCACTTGTCCAGAAGTATCTACTCCGAAATGCTAAATTATATGTAGCCTTTGTTGACTTTAGAAAAGCCTTCGATTCGGTGAACAGGAACATTCTTTGGAATATTCTGAGAAATAATGGCATTAACGGGAAAATGTATAAGGCACTTAGAGGAGTGTACGAATCTGTAGTGGCTTGCGTACGTGATAAGGGTAAATTATCAGATTACTTTGACTGTCCGCGTGGTGTAAAGCAGGGATGCTTACTAAGCCCTCAGCTTTTCTCATTTTTCATCAACGAATTAGCGATAGAGATCAACAAACGAGGCAGACACGGTATTCAAATGATACCAGATGCTATTGAAATTTTCCTGATGTTGTTTGCAGATGATGTTGTCTTGCTTTCTGATACGATAATTGGTTTACAAAACCAGTTGACAGCATTAAAAGGAGAAGCAGATCGGTTGCAATTAGCTGTTAATCTGGAAAAAACAAATATTATGATTTTTAGAATGGGGGGTCATCTTTCTAGACACGAAAAATGGTGGTACGGTAACACAGAAGTAAAAGTGACAAACAGTTATAATACCTCGGTCTGATATTCACAACCAAGCTCAGTCTTAATGCAGGTTTGACAGAAATATGTAGAAAAGGAAAGAGAGGGGTGATCGAAATTCTTAGAACATTGAGAAAATTAGATTCAGTTGAACCATCGATTTTCTGGAAACTTTTCGACACTCAGATAACACCCATATTAACATATGCAGCAGAGGTGTGGGGGGTGCCGGTTAACAATGAAATAGAAAGTGTCCATACATTTGCAATCAAGCGCTTCCTTAGTGTTCCCTTACATGCTTCTAACAAAATGGTTTATGCGGAAACTGGAAGGTATCCTTTATATATACACACCTATATAAAATGTATTAAATATTGGTTGAAACTGTTAAAACTACCTTACACAAGGTTATGTAAACAGGCGTACAAAATGTTGTTACAACAGCATGAGAATGGAAAGTTTAACTGGGTATCCAGTGTAAAGAAACTGTTGACTGAAAATGGGTTTGGCATTGTCTGGCTAAGCCATGAAGTAGAAAACGATAAATTGTTTATCTCAGAATTTAAAGACAGATTGATCTGTGTGTTTCAACAAAACTGGCACTCTCGCATGGAAGGAAATGAAAAATATAGATGGTTTCTTTCATTTAACAGTAACCTGCAACCTGAAAAATATTTGTCGGTGGTAACAGATAGATGGCACAGAAGCGCACTGGCAAGATTTCGAACAAGAACATTAGGTCTTTTTGCCAACAAAAAATGGTTTATGCTTGATACAACAACAGTAAATACTTGTCCAGTCTGCAAAGCAAATGCCACTGAAGATGAGAGTCACTTTTTGTACCATTGTGATGCTTACCGACATATTCGCGGAAAATTTAGTTTGTTTCAGGTGCCTATTGTACAAAATTGTAACCTGCTTCATATATTGACACTTGAAAACGAATCGCTGATCAAATCCTTAGCAAGTTATATTGCTGAAGCTAGTAAAATTAGGAAAAAAAAGTCACTTCCAACCTGATTTCCTCTTGTAAACATTATTTTCTATTCAGTGCCTGGTGGTCATTGATTCTGTGACAATCAATGGTAATGTTTTATGAGGTGCCGTTGTTTTGTGTTTTGCTTTTGTCCAACACAACTCTAAAACGTTGGACTTTGAGTGTGTGAGTGTGTACACAGATGTCTAAAAATTTTGACTTGTTGGGTAAATTTTGTTCAGAAATTTTCCTTTTTGTGGGTAATAAGTTTACGCCCCCATGTCATAACGGCTTGTACAGCTATTGACATTAAAATATCATTGAGTCATTGAGTCTCTCTCTCTCTTTCCTCCCCCCCCCCCCTCTCTCTCTCTCTCTCTCTCTCTCTCTCTCTTTCTCCCTCTCTCTCTCTCTCAACATCATCATCATGATCATGATGGTTATCACTGTCGTCGTTGTCATCGTCGTCGTCGTTGTTGTTGTTGCTGTTGCTGTTGTTGTTAGCACCGATAAAATCACAACCCTAGCTTCAGTTGTTCTTAAATCAGTTATGCTCGCTTGATTTTCCTTTTTGTTTGTTTGTTTGTTTGTTTGGGTTTTCATTTTGCTCTTCGCTTTTATTGAAAACAGTCATACCATCCACAACAGACGGTCAGACAGACAGACAGGACCAAAGACACATACCATTAACAAGAAAAAACAGCAAGACAGACAGACAGACAGACAGACAGATAGAGACAGACAGAGAGACAGAGAGAGCCAAGGGGAGAGGTGATGGTGGGGATGACGAGGAGGGGGTGGGGGATGGGGTGAAGAAAGAGGAGAGGGAAGAAAAAGGCAGTGAAAGACGTGACACACCTTTAACAGTAAAGACACGGAGAACGAACGAACGAAGAGAGAGAGAAGCAAGAGACAGAGACAGCAGCGTAGGGCAGGAGGAAACTAGTCAGCGAGCGAGGGAGAAAAGGGGATGGTGAGAGAGACAGACAGACAGACAGACAGACAGACGGACAGACTGACAGGCAGACAGACAGACAGACAGAGAAAAAAAAAGAGAGACAGACAGAAAAACAGACAGGGGGAGAGACAGACAGACTGACAGACAGCGACAGACAGACAGATAAGCAGAAAGAGACAGAGACACAGAGAGAGAGAAGAGGGGCGAGAGAGAGACAGAGAGAAGGAAGGAGACAGACAGACAGACAGACAGACAGACAGGCAGAGAGACAGACAGAGCGAGAGACAACAGACAGAAAGACTTTCGGGGGGAAGGGAGAGAGAGAGAGAGAGAGAGAGAGGAGAGAGAGGAGAGGGGAGGGAGGGAGGGAGAAAAGACAGAGAGAGAGAGGGAGGGAGGGAGAGACAAACAGATAGACAGACAGACAGACAGAGTCTTTGTGTTGTTCTTCTTCAGTTTAACGTCTTCCCACTTCAGGTGATTCCAGACGGATTGCGTAATGGTGTGTGTGTGTGTGTGTGCGTGGCGTGCGTGCGTGCGTGCGTGCGTGCGTGTGTGTGTGTGTGTGTGTGTACATGGAGAGAGAGAGTGAGAGAGACAGAGATAGTGAGAAAGAGAGAGAGACAGACTGACAGACAGACAGAGACAGACAGTGAGACTTACACAGAGAGAGAGAGACAAAGACAGTGAGAGAAAGACAAAGACAGAGACGGACAGACAGACACGGACAAACAACGAACAGACAGACAGACAGAAGACGCTGAGACAGCGAGACACTGCACATCCAGGCCTTCGTTCATTTCCCCGACACAAACTACTGCAGCAGAAACAGAAGACGACGACCCCGCTACCCGGTCCGCCTCATTAGAGGGGAGACAACACAGGGACGATGACAAGATCGATAACTCGTGAAACGAGACGCGTACTTCTGTTTCCTTTCCTGTGCAACTCACAGGTTGCACACCAAAAAATCGATGCGCCAAGGCCTTGCTTAAGGGGTCGAGTATGTATAGAATGGCGAAATTTAGATTGTTTTCAGATTTTTTTTTGTTTGTTTATTGTGTCTGAAAGTTGATTCTCCTCGTTTTTGTTTTTCATATGGCCATCAAGGTACAAGCCTGGTGATTCCGAGCAGACAGATCAACATCAAAGGAATGGGACCATTTGGAGGCTTCCTTCTAGCTCGCGCAAAAATAGGGCCACGGGTGAGTGCAGAGGCCTCAAATATGACGTCAACTAAGGGGCAGGTCATGAATATGAAGATGGTATGCGAATCCCCCCCCCCCCCACTCCACCCCCCCCCCCAAAGGGAAATAATTGATGGGGAGTTGTTCTTTTGATCAATTATCAGTTTAATATTAAATTCTGGTTCAAACTTACGGTACGCCTCAAAACGCTTACATGGATTATATAGTTGATTTTGTGCAAAATCCTAATTGTGGCGTGTGGCCACATCAACACTAATTACGGAACTTTCTGGCCAGCGCACGAGCTATTGTAGTAAGGAGTTGGTTGAAGGCAGTCGATTCAGAGAGATGGCTCAGCGAAACTTTGTGAATCTTGCTTTGCTGAAATGAAATGAAGCTAAATAAACTAAATGTTTTTTTTCAAGTAATATAAACATAACAACGTGGAGATTTCTGTCTAAACATGAAACAAAATACGTCACCACCTTGCTGCCGAGGCGTTGTGGTTAGCATCATGGGTTCTGGGCTGTGAGGTCGTGGGATCGAACCTTAAGAGATATTTATTACTGGGATTTTTCAGCCTCAACCGACTATCACTCAGACATAGATAGGAAGACTGGAACAACACAGTGGAGTATTATTTACTTCATGGGTGCGTCTGTGAAAGTGTTGCCTAAAATCACATGATCAACACTGCAGGTGTCTACATCTCTCGGGCCTGGTTGATGCCGGGATATGTAATGCCGGAAAGCGCAGAGAACAGCACCGCCGTTTCAGACCAGAATGGAGCTTCACAGCATCATCTCCATCATCCCTATGCCCATCAGTCACAAATAATTAAAAAAAAAAAGGTGGCCAATCCACGCCCTTTTCTCGTGGTGACCTCAGTGTTGATGATTTCCTTTCCACATGCAAGCTGGCGATGAGGTCATGTCAAGCTATTTCAGTATCGGCAGGTTCGCTAAACTGTCGTCTAATGGAAGCACTGGCTACTTTTGGAGACGCTTGTGGGCCCAAACGCAGCGCACTCTCCCTAGCGGATGTAGCCTACTCATTCTTTCCCACAGCCGCGTACATGGCACGTGTTGTCCGTCACAGAGCCAGTTCCAGCTAGCGCCTGCCTTCAGCAAAATTCCCGCGCACGGGAAGATGCTGTTTACCGTACTTTACCAGCATGCGGGCTCCCTCCTCCTCCTCCCTCCCTCTCTCCCCTCCCTCTCCTCCCCCCCCCTCTCTCTCCCCCCCCCCCCCCCCTCTCTCACAGTGACCAGAGACAGTGCGGACAGAGTTACTGACCGAGTCCTCATTCATTGCTCAGGTGGGGGAGGGAAGGGTGGGCGCACTACCATGCTTTATTACAGACAAAGTATTTCCTTTTAAAATATCATTCATTTGCGGTGGATTCCGTACTCAGTGTATTAATTACAATGCAGTGTTTGTCATTCATCAACAAAAGTGCCGAAAATTAACGCAGAACGCTCTATTTGGGATTTCTGTAAGGATACGGTGCTACTGTTAGCGCAGGAGGCCACAGACGCTCCCTCACGTCTGGCTCCCCGATTAAGCAGTAACTGTCGTCAGCAGCCTGGGGTGGCTCATCAGGATATGTCCTAAGTCACAACAGGCACCACTGAACGTCACTTGACTGTCTCGGCTGCCAGCAGTGCGGCGTCTCCTCTGGTGGGTTGTCTTATGACGACCTAATATGGATTGTTCTCTAGGGGTTGCTGGGTGTTTGGGCTGCCTTATGACGACCTAATATGGATTGTTCTCTAGGGACTGCTGGGTGCTTGGGCTGCCTTATGACGACCTAATATGGATTGTTCTCTAGGGCTGCTGAGTGCTTGGGTTGTCTTATGACGACCTAATATGGATTGTTCTCTAGGGGCTGCTGGGTGCTTGGGCTGCCTTATGACGACCTAATAATATATATATATATATATATATGTGTGTGTGGTGTGTGTGTGTGTGTGTGTGTGTGTGTGTGTGTGTGTGCGTGCGTGTGTGTGTGTGTGTGTGTGAATTTCACCCTAACACATTGTGAAAGTTTCAAAGTTTCATTTTTTTTTCAGGAGGGCTGGAGAAACAACGGAGTGGGAGGGAGGAAGGGGAGATGGGGAGGGGGAGGAGGCATAGCTGCCTTATTAAATAAAGGGCGACAACTAGCAGTACTAAATGAGTTAAAGACGAAACTGAATAAAAAAAAATAATGATAAGCCTGGCTGTACCGGAATTTTACCACTCCAGTTCCAGCTCCAGTGGATTTTGTAGTTCCTCGCTTTTAAATGCTCATAGCATCCTCCTTTGGAAAGCCATGCTCTCATGCTTTGGTGTGATACAAACCAAAGGATCGCTGGAGTTTGAACCGTGCTGTACAAGCGTTCACAAAGTCAATCAGATCATCCCCCAAGGTTGTTTTTTCACAGACTGTAGATCTCTGCTGCAGGGTCTTCAGAGCAACAGAAGAGAACAGCCACTGAAAACAAAACATCAAAAAAAGCCCTCCATGTTCTTTCAAGACGATCCACCATTGTACTCCAGTGCCATGGATTCCATCCCACTGTGGGATCACTGGGAATGAGAAGGCTGACGCTCTGTCCAAGGCAGGCAGCAATATGGAGCAGTTCAGCCACCCGCTGACCTACAGCGAGGCCAGAACTATCAGCCACAGCCAACACCAAAGCCAGGGGAAGAGAAGGCTGGGTGCAGACAGTGGTGCTGATCCAATCTATCAGCTCTAGAGATACCAGCAAACAATCCTCTTCAGACTGAGAACTGGCCACTGCCGACTGCTGAGCCACCTCAGCCGAGTTAAGATTACCACACAGACGAATGTCCGTGTGGCACTGGATCTCAGACCCCTGAACACATCCTCCAACACTGTCCAGCCATGATGTTCCACTACGGCGCCAAACCTGGCCAGAGGGTGCAGAACTATGGATGCAGCTTTCTGGGCAGCCGTCATGACCTCGAGAAGACTGTGGGATTCATCGTGGCGACAGGATTGAAGATGTAACGGTGCTGGAGTTGCAAGAGGAATACCGCATCAGCATGGAGTCTTTCTGTATTGTAATAGTGGTCGCACTGGTGAGCAAAAAAAAAAAAAAATGTCTGCCGGTCTCAACAGAAAGTTGGAAGAGCGACAGCGTGTCTTGTTACGAACCTTTTTATCCCAAACAAACTGGCTACGAGTAGACCTACTCTGTTCGTTGATAGTCTCTTACAATAGAGCCTTACACCAGACTGAAAAATGATTTTTTTTCTGCTTGGTTCTCGGTGTCGTGTCACGACAGGATGGTCCAAACAGTTGATGATAGCAAGTTCTCGTCATTACCACCACCACATACCAGCAATTAAAAGTTTCTTCATCAAGACCCAAGCACTGTCACACTATGTCTGGGTGAGTGGATGAGAGAGAGAGAGAGAGAGAGAGAAGAGAGAGAGAGAGAAGAGAGAGAGAGAGAGAGAACGAACGAACGAAATTTTATTTTACCAGGGTAATGAGATAAGCAATACAAATGCTTTTTTCCACCCAGCCCTGGGGCAAAAAGAAAGAAAAACAATGTAAAGATCAAATTAATGCATTTAAAGATCAAATTAATGCAAATACATATACAAAAAGAACAAAGAATAACAAAATCTTGTACAGTTCAAAACAAATTAGCTATTGTCCAACGCAAATAGAAAAAAACGCGTGAACATAGCGAACAAGGGGAAGGAAACGGGGAAGGAAAAGGCCAAGGGGTAGGTTTGGGGTAAATGGAGAGAGAGAGAGAGAGAGAGAGAGAGAGAGAGAGAGAGAGAGAGAGAGAGAGAAGGAAGGAAGGGAAAGGCCAAGGGGTAGGTTTGGGGTAATTGGAACGAACCAACGAACGAACGGACGAATGTTTTGTTGAGGGTAAGATGGATAAGCAATAACAATGGCTTTTTTACACCATGCCTTCACACACACACACACACACACACACACACACACACACACACACACACACACACACACACACACAAAATTGCGAATATATTTACGCACACACACACACCACACACACACATAAAGAGAGAGAGAGAGAGAGAGAGAGAGAGAGAGAGAGAGAGAGAGATTAAGATTAAGATTAAAATTATAGTCCCGTCAACAGCACAGGTTATCTCAGGACTGTCACCACGTTTCAAACTACCACGTATATATGTTAAAAAAGGATTAAAGCAAAACCTTACCCAACCCATTAAAAAAAGATTAAAAGAACCAATCCTAGGATTAAAAACCAACACGTTGAAATCACTAACTGTAATCTGCAAAAATCAATACTGGGTATAGAAAATCTAACAACACCAAATTCACACACGATGAAATAAATTCACTTCTTTTAGGAAGTTAAAAATATTGTCAGGGGGAACATCACGGAAAAGAATCTTCATATTATCTGCAGTGTAATGTTTCCTTCTAATGTCGTATAAATCCCAGCAGTCTAAATGAATATGTTGGACAGATATCTGACTATCACAGGCAACACAGAAAGGCGGGTCTTCTCCCTTCAATAAAAACGAATGAGTAAAATAGGCATGACCCGTCCTCAATCTACACAATACTGTTTCTCCCTTTCGACCGCCAGCAGCCATGGGAAGATGTTCCTTTAAATCTGGACGTATTTGATGAAGCTTATTGTTTTCTTGGAGGCTCCACTCCTCCTCCCATAAAGAATTGACATACGAAGCTATTTTGCCTTTTAAATCTGAAGATGGTACAAGCAGTTTAGAAGGACGAAGACGGACAGCCTCTTTAGAAAGCCGATCCACCTCTTCGTTGCCTCTGATCCCCACATGACCTGGCACCCAGGCCAACAAAATCTCAAACCCCTTGAAACTAATGAAGAAAACATGGTAAAAACCTTGATAAGAGCCGGATGTTTTATGTTTCTTGCTCCTATAGCCTCTAAAGCCGAAAGAGAATCTGTGCAAATAAGGAATTTCCTAGACTGGGACTGCCTGATCAACTCCAAAGCCAAAAGTAGTGCAGTAAGTTCCGCAGTGTAAATAGTGCTTTCAGAGGGAATGTGTTTGGACATTTTTTCTCCCGAAGCTGGAACATATGCGGAGGACCCTACACCAACATCAGACTTTGAACCATCAGTAAAAATAACAACATGTTCTTTAAGGTTAGAACACATGTCTAAAAATAATTGTTTATAAATTAAGGAACTCGTGAGAGAGAGAGAGAGAAGAGAGAGAGAGAGAGAGAGAGAGAGAGAGAGAGAGAGAGAGAGAGAGAGGAGGGAAGTGTGTGTATTTAATGGGTTTTTGAATTATTAATCATTCCATTTTTGACCCTGTTGGTTTCATTTTAGGCTGTGATTGTGCATTTAGTCAGTGCAAACGGCTGTGATTGTGCATTTAGTCCGTGCAAACGACTGTGATTGTGCATTTAGTCAGTGCAAACGGACAGACGTCAGTTTTGGCTGTGCTCTGTTGCTGTAGCTGTGTTTTTTTCTGGGTACAGTGGTATTGACGCGTCTCTATAGCCCGTACTTTTACTTTGCCCCCCCCCCCCCCCCTTCTTCTTTCCTTCTCTTACTGTCTTTCTTCTGCCTCTTCACAGTCCCTGGCCTTCTTTAGCCTATGTAACCTTTCCTGAGAACACATCTCTTTCCAACTTACCTGAATTGAATTTCATCTTATGTCGTTATACTATTTGCTTTTAACTTTAGATACTTCTTACATACATTAAATTTTGTTAGAGACTGACATACATTTGTTGGGTTTCTCAGATTATTATCCCTGATACTTCCTATGTTTACGTTTAACAAGACAGTATTGATAATGTGATGTTTTAGATTTATGCCTAGATTTTTATACCTACATTATATGCCTAATATATAAGACTTTAATGTTATTCATTGTAGCTAGCAAATTCATGATGGTGGCTGGGTTGGCGGAGAGAGTGAGGAGGAGGAGGGAGAGGTCAATTCCTGGCAACTTATCGTTACGTAGGTTGACAAGTAAAGCTTAGACTTTAATCTTTGATCTTTGTAAGGAGAATGATTTCCTCGGTTGACTTGATTTATTACATGATGTCTATAATAACTATTATCTGCATTCATATCATGACAGTACTGATAATGTTTCATGCCTTTTAAGTCTCATCATTATTGTCTTCGTAGCCAATGTAGCGAGATAGTGTGAGGTTGGGGGTTGGGAAAATGTGGAAGGATAAGATAAGATAATGTTGCTTATAGCCCAGCCGACCGCAAAGGGCCACATCAGGGCCCGTCACCACGTTAAAATCAACTCACAAGTCATTCATTCACACAATTCTTTAAAATACACCGAAAAAGTGGAAGGAGGGGAGAACATATGTTTAAGGCCTTCCATTACATGATGTGTGAGTGCGTGTGTGCGCACGTATGTGTGTGTGTGTGTGTGTGTGTGTGTGTGTGTGTGTGTGTGTGTGTGTGTGTGTGTGTTTTGAACAAATATATATATATATATATATTACTAATTTTTACTAAATTTTTGGTAAAAATTTGAAGCCAAAGTTACCTGGAATTCGAGTTTTTGTGCTCTTCCTATCAAGTCATCAGACTTCTTACTCGGTTCCCTGGCCACGAGTGCTGGTGCGGCATTGTGCGCGTGTGTATTTTTCTTATATATATATATATATATATATACACTTGGGGAGAAAAATAAAAAAAAAAAAAACAGAAGTAAACAGTTTCATTTTAAATTGTATAATCTCCAACAAAATTTTCGCTTAAAAGCTTCTTCAGTACTGGCAACTGTTTAAAGAAGCACACTGTATATATAAGGTACATTAAACGAGAAAACAGTTCAAGAAACATTTTTCTGTACAAATCAAACGAACCCTTTTTCTCGTGCATTCATGTATCCACGTTCACACTCACTCTCTTGTCCACATGTGTCAGGATTTCCGTTCATCTTCATCTTCCACCTCACGTAAACACCGGCGTATACCTTCTCTCACTCCCACTCACCACCCTCCCCACTCTCTCTCCCTTCCCCCCAACCCCACCATCTCCACCAACGCATCAACCTGCTCACCACACTCACTTTCTCTCTCCCTATATATCTAACAAACATACTCATGTTAACTTTAAAAATGTGTGCACTAGAATCTCCCTCCACTCTCGCAACCCACCAATGTATTCGCCAATGTCCTTAGAGGCACAGCACAACAGAATCGAAATATATCTTCCAAAACACAGGTAAACAATAATAAATAAACCTAATAAGTATGGACAGAATGCCTACGTGGGTATATTGGAAAAAAGCAGAAGGGGGGGGGGGAGGGTGGTTAAGGGCGCAGGGTAAGCGAGGGGAAGGAGAAGCCTGGGGGGGGGGGGGGGGGCAGGGAGAGGGGGAGGGTGGAAACAAAGGAAGGAGGGAGGGTGTTTTTACAGTGAACAGAATTGGTCTTCTGTACTTTTTCTGTTTGTAATTTTCCTAATATCTATTAATTATCTTTTCTGGATCTTACTGTGCAAACTTTCTGTCTTGTATTGAGCCTTTTGAAAATCGTGCCTATATTACATATTCAAGAATGTTTCCTTTCGTGGGAAAAGAAGAGGGGGGGGGGGGGTTGAGGAGAAGAGGGGGAGAAGCAGGGGGAGGGGACTGTTGTGACAGGAGGAACAGAATGCCTACGTGGGGAATATTGGAAAAAAAAAAACAGAAGGGGGAAGAGAGGGGGGGGGGGGTTGTTGGGTAAGGGTACAGGGTAATGGAGGGGGGGGGGAGGGGGAAAGGAGAAAATCGGGGGGGGGGGGGGGGGGAGGGGTTGGAAACAAAGGGAAAGGGGGTGTTTTAAAAGGAAAAAAATTGGTCTTCTGTACTTTTTTTTGCTTGTAATTTTCCTAAATATTTATTAATTATCTTTCTGGATTTTTACTGTGCATACATCCTGTGTTTGTATTGAGTCCTTTGAAAATCGTACCTATATTGCATATCCAGAGTGTTTCCTTCTGTATCAGTTTTTTTTTCTCTTCTCTGACATTATCGATTGCTATTATCTGCAAAAAATCTAGTTATTCTAAATCAGGATGGGGGACTGTGCATACGTGTTTTGATACGTTACACTTAGTTGGGTTTTTTTTTTAACTTTGTGTCCGATTTGTGATTAGCCCATCTGAGTTTCAAAGATTTTTTGTGGACCCAACAATACAACAGATCAGGTGAATCTTACATCTTTAAACGTATATTACATTTTTTGTAGTACAAGTCAAGTGTTTCCTTATAGACCAAAAGTCTTCCATCCCAAGCTGATTTTTATACTCTTAGTATTCTCCCCATGTTTACCACGTGTCACACCTCTTTGCCTGGCAAGTGAAATAACCTGGTTCTAATTTTGGTCCGTATTTCTAGATTTCTCTTGGGGACGGTAGGTTTGTAAATTTCTTCTAAATTCCTACGGCGTC
>JAMYXO010004561.1:2500-12500 GCA_033310375.1 Conus canariensis | reverse complement strand
AAAAACCCCCTTTTTTTAAATTTTAAAATTTGGGGTTTTTCATTTCCTTTTTTCCCCGGTTTTAAAAAAAACCCAAAAAATTTAAAAACCCCCTTCCCCTTTTCCCCCCCCGGGGGGGGGCCCCCCCCAAAATTTTTTTAAATTTGAAAATTTTTAAAAAAAATTTTTTCCCCCCCTTTTTCCCCCCCCTTTTTTTAAAATTTCCCCTTTTTTTAAAAATTTTTAAAAAAAAACCCCCCAAAAAAACCCCCCGGGGCCCCTTTTTTTGGGGGTTTCCGGGGGGCCCCAAAAAAAAAAAATTTCTGGAATTTTGGGGGGTTTTTCCCCCCGGGGGGCCCCCCCCAAAAATTTGGGGGGCCCCTAAAAAAAAAAACCCCCCCCAATTTTGGTTTTTTTTTTTTTTAAAAAAAATTTTGGGAAATTTTTTTTAAGGGGGGAAAATTGAAAAAAAAGGGGGGGCCCCCCCCCAAAAAAAAAAAAAAAAAGGGGGGGGAAAAAAAAAAAAAAAAGGGAAAAAAAAAAAACCCCCCAAAAAACCCAAACCGGGGGGGGGGAAAAAAAAGGGGGGGTTTTTTTTTTTAAAACCCCCCCTTTTTAAATTTTTTCCCCCAAACCCCCCCCCCCAAACCAAAAAAAAACCCCCCCCCCCCCCCCCCCCCAAAAAAAAAAAAAACCCAAAAAAAAAAAAAAAACCCCCCCCCTTTTGGGGGGCCCCCCCCCCAAAAAAAAACCCCCAAAACCCCCCCCAAAAAAAAAGGGGCCCCCAAAAAAAAGGGGGGGGGGGGGGGGCCCATCTCCTCTACGTTGTGCTGCTTCCTCACGACAGAGGTGCTAACTCCTGCTGACAACTCTCTTCAGTCTTGATCAGTCACATTCCGTACGAACTGGTTTCCTGTCTTGCAGCCTCTTCCCTTCGCAGAGTTTCCCTGACTGTGCAATCTCCTCTCTGCGCAATCTTCCTGAGCTGGCAAATACTCCTCTCAGCGCAGATCTACCAGTCTGGCAGTCTCCTCTCTGTTGCAGATCTTTCACTGTTGGCAGTCTCCACTCAGCGCAGCACTTCCTGTCTGGCCAGACCTCTCTGCGCAGCTCTTCCTGTGCCTGGCAGTCTCCCTCTCTCCACAGAGCTTCCTGTCCTGGCAGTCTCCTCACTCCTCAGAGCTTCATCCAATCTAACACTTCCCGATGGAGGGTAGTAACCTCTCGTCGCTTGTCGCCTCCATGAAACATCAGGACGGAGGCGAAATCCGGAGCAAGGATTCACCACTCTCGACACGGGAGGAGGACCCGTGAGCCCCATCCCATGGTCTCGAGCCTTCCCTGAGGAAAGTCCCCCGGGGCATAACTCCTTGCGAGGGGGAAGCTGGAAGGAGAGGGATTCGGCATCCACGACCTTGCAGAAGCTCACAGTTGCTAACCATACCACAGACGGATCCGAGTGGAACTGGTCAGTGGGGTCTCAGCAGAGAGAGCCCCTAGCGAAGAAGTTGCGAAAGTCCCTCGCAGGATTATCGGCAACAGCACTGGAGTAGAGTATAGAGTCCCAGGTAGTACAAAGTACTGGTACTAACAGTAGTGACTATATTTTATGAAACCTTATTGAAGACACACACACACACACACACACACACACACAACACACACACGACACACATACACTAACATAACACGCAACGTGAGGACGCGTGTCGCGGCGTCAGGCACACACACACACACACACCCAAACCAGCACACACACACACACACCCACACACACACACACACACACACAGTGCACGCAAAGAGAAGAGTGAGAGAGAGAGAGAGAGAGACAGACAGCAGACAGAAGACAGACAGACAGACCAGACAGACAGACAAGACAGACAGACAGAGGCAAAGACATAAAGTGAGGAGGAGAGAGACATAGGAGAGAGAGAGGGGTGGGGGGGGGGGGGGGAGGGAGAGAAAGAGACAGACAGAATGACTGTCGAGACAGAGAAAGGTTGAGAGCTGTAACATGGGAGCTGTATAATATGATCACAATCGAAAAGAAGAAGAAAAAAAGACATGAAAACCCCTCACACAAGACAAAGGCATTAAAAATAATAGCAAAAGCAATGGACCCCTCATTGTTTGTGCCCATAAGGTCGCCGGCCCATAAAGTTCGCCGGCGACCATATGGGCAGGGACTGACTCGTGCCCTTAAGGTCGCCGGCCCATTGATTGCCGACGACCGCACGGGAAGGACTATAAGCCCCGATCCGTACAGTCTGTCCTCACCTGCCCGTAATGTCGGCCAAAAACAAGATTGAAAATGATCTTGTTATGACTTATTAGTGCAAGAAATGATTGTATCCATATTTATAATAATTTGAACCCCCGCCACAAAACATATATCAAACAAAACAGGTCACCACCAATTGTAGTAGGCCTAAATAATGCACCGGCTGATTATCAATGATGCTTTGCCTTGGATAACTCAATTATTCTGTCATGTTTGATGTGTGAAACAGATGAGGTCCCTTTTTAACTGATGTGAGGCTCTATTTGTACAAGACCCTAACGGGAGTACTTAGACAATCGGTACGGTGAAAAAGTTTCATCTGTGTGTTGTGTGTGATTGAGTGTGTGTGTGTGAGTGAGAGTGTGTGGTGTGTGTGTGTGTGTGGTGTGTTGTGAGGTGTGTGTTTGGGTGTGTGTGTGAGTGGGTGTGTGTGTGTGGCGTGTGTCTAGTGTGTAAACAAAAACAACCAAATGTGTGGAAAACTGGAACTTCTACGGCCTAAAACAGCTGACGACCAATCGCTCGTCCCTAAAAATTGGTGAACACATAATCTTTAGTACCCCCGAATATGATGCAAGCCAATATTTTCAATTAACCCTTTTAAGCTGATCATTAACCCTTTTTAAAACGCCCCATAAACAGTTTTTCATCTTCATTGAATATATCCAAAAACTACTTCAATGTGACAAATAGAAGTGCTCTAGTTCAATCCCTTCCACTTAATTGGTTTGAGTGTCATAGCGCTAGATTAAATAATCGTCACAAACGCGCATGTGCGGCCGCATTTTTTTCCAGCAACTTTTCATATGGTGCAAATCTCGGAAACTACTGACCGAATTGACGACAGAGCGTCGTGTTTGGAGCTATCAAGTTTAGACCGATTCAAGTGCACACTTACCTACATCTCTACACATTATCATAGATAACTAGCTTCCCAAAACCCGCATGCCCAGTTCTTAAAAACCATAATAATGTGTCGATTATTGCATTGAATTGGTATCCGAACGATTTATCTCTAGAAGTGGACCTGATCGTTCCTCTTATCGATCAAATTCGATCTGCGCGCCATCATACTATTTTCTGACACCATCGTTTTGGAGGCAACCTGTTGTCAAATCGAGGATATATATCTGTTGCGGTACCAAAGTGTCGCAACTGCACAAAGTGTCGTAATACGACCAACTACGTGCAATAAACAAGGCATGATGCGACACTTTGTGACTGAGAAAGATATTGCGACAGTTTGTCAGCGGGAAAGAGCCCGTATTGTGGCTAGGGACATAATAATCACGACCCAACACACTGGCTAAGTTCGGAGCATTTCTGGCCCAGATGGTCGTAGACACTTTTGCGGGTGTCCCGAACGTTGTCACCTTCATGGGTACCTCATCGTGTGACTGATCCAAGACAGTTGAACGTCAAGAACCTACGTGTGCTCATGTGTCATGAAGAGCATGCAAATCTAAGTAGTATAAGTAGTGACGTATCTGAAGAAGAGAGACCTAAGTTGAAGGAAAAATGTAGATAACAGCACTTGTAGCTGGTTATAACACCAAGAAATACATAAAAAACAAATTATTGCAGTCATGTTTCAAAAACCTTTCTAGAATACTTACTTAATTGCGTGTCGTGTGTGTGTTGTGTGTGTGAGTTGTGGAGTGTGTGTTGTGTTGGGTGTGTGTGTGTGTTGACTTTGTTTGTGTGTGTGCTGGTGTCGTGTTTGTTCATTCATGTATTGTAATTGATTGTACGCATATGGTTTCTTCTGTGGAGTTAAAATTGGTTTCATACACATAAGTACATAAATAAATGTCACCAAACAAACCTTTTCAATTCATTATCCTTTCTTTTGTACATGAATGGTTAGAGCAGCATGTAACAAATCATAAACAACCAAAATCAGGAAAAAAATTGTTGCAGTTGTAATGTAAGTATTAGTATCTAACTACTGAAAAACTATGATGATGTTAACCAGCATGTAATGCGAGAGACTAAACGATTTTTTCCCGGTTTTTTTTGTTTGTTTTGTTGTATTTTGTTTTTGGATTTGGTTTTACATTGTCTTGTTTTAATCATCGATCAACCTTCAACGTATGTATAAGACAAGTGTATTTTTGGTCAGACTATGCAAGCGTGTTGTCCTAATAGAGAGCATTATAAATGTATGTATCAATAAATTGACCAAACATACCCTTTCTTGGTTCATTTAATCAATTACATTTGTATATAACGAAGACCAAAGTAACTATTGGATAACAAATCGGAAAACAATCAAATACCAACAACCAACCTACGAACTAGTTTTTGCCTTTACAACAAAGCATTGAAGTAAGGATCTCTGCCGTGCCGGAGGAGAGCGCGTGGGGTGCAGGGTGTCACGTGTGTGTGAAGCTAACTATCGATCTTGAAACGTTACCAGTATGTACGATCGTGCTTCTGAGAAAACACTACTATCAACATTTTCATAAATGAGTATGGATAATACTACTGAACTTATTAAAATGATAGTAGTCTTTACAGTAAGATAGTATACTATTAACGATACAGAAGTTAGTAATCCTTCGTCGTTGCTGACTATCTAGGTGAAATGATCCCTGTGTGGTGAGAATTATGTCCTCTTTTCTTATGTAAGAGCGGAGGAGTAAGATTTATAAACTTGTCGTTTTTTAGGTAGAAACATTTGTACCATCTTGCAACAATATTCTCATTTCTCAATCTCACGCCTCTCCTCTCCTCATTCTCCTCTCTGTCTCTCTCCATCTCGTCCATCTCTCCTTCTTCTCATCACACAGGACACCACACAGCGGGGGGGGGGGGAGTTAGAGCACCCACAACACACAACCCCCCACACGACACACACAACCATACACGAATACAAGATGACCAGCCACAACTAACCAACCCGAGAGAAAGGCATTACGCACACATTAAAGATATTGAACACGTGGGGTACGTGGCCACCAGGACCCGAGGTATAATAAAAGAAAAAAATCAATTTAACTTACGAAATAAGACAAGACTAGAAATAATGCTAATAACATACTGACGTTATGATAAATAAAACGAGCAATATCATATCATGAAGTTCCTGCTATTCTGAATTGAAAATTCCTTTGACTCATTTTGGAGGCAGGTGACGTTGGATAAATATTGTTCTCATTTGTACAGTACTCTACAGTGCAGAGACAGGAGGCAAAAGAAAATCACATGAACCAGGCTGGAATCGTTTTGCGATAACGAGCAACGTAAGTCCAGCGAAGTGTAAATGATCTGTGTAATTAGTCATAATTTATAAGAGTAGTTATAGTTCTGTGTGATAACCAAAGATCTAATCGTCAGGAAAGATATCCCATAATGCCTTAATTTTTCTGAAGCACTCAAAATACGCTACTAATGAACCCCTGAGGGTCGGATTTAAGGGACGGTTAAGTATATAGAATGATCTGTCATGTCCTGGAGTCCTACTGCACCATCCTTTTTTTCCTTCCAACAATCATTAAACGTTTCCTTGCAAAAGTCGTAGAAACCAATGCACATTTTCACACATCTCCATTAATCCCGCATAACATACGGGAATAACCAATTAACAGAACATAGCGTTAATGCTATCTTGCATGTAATCTTATACTGCAGCAGACTAATTTTTTTTTGTTTATTTGTATTCTGTCTAGATTTACAGAGTCATGATTTTAGAGCTTCCCTTGTGTCGCAGTTCTTAGTCATTTCCATGGGTCTTGTTGGCTGATCCAAAATCAAATCGGACAAGCGTTTTGGTTTTTTTTTTTGTGGCGTCTATACTTAAGGATTGGTACCCTATCTGTTTGCCCATCGACGAATGAGTTGGGTAGGGTGTGTACCGTGTCATTTGTGTTTGTGATCTGGGGTGGCCGCCACTTTTTAAATTTAATAACTTTGGTCAACGGTGCAAATGTATGAGCCATTTCGATGATACTTTTGCTCTAACATTCCCTCGAGATTTCCATATCCTAGAGTTATATAGGTTTTTAACTGGGCAAATCAAACACTTTAAAGAAAGATGTGTAGTGTAAACATCCTATCTACTAACTGTCCATAAAGTTTTAAATATAATTCCACAATACCTAGTTTTGTGGCCTTTGCTGTCTGTTTTTTGCATGTGGTTCTAGTGAGTGAACATAAACGAGTAGGCCAAGCCAGTAACGCCTAAATAATTGAGCTGCAAGTTTTCCCACGTTCCATTTCAGATATTACCGTAAAACCATTTTTCAATAGGCGAGATACATATCCCCCATTTCGAAACAACCGGCGCAATATGGATTTCCTCCCAGGTTAAAAATATCTCCTCCCGGTTAACGAGCTCGAAAGGCCGAAGCGAGTCACCACCAATTTTTTTTCTCAGTAAATCTAATAATTTGGAGATGTAGCCTTTTTAACTGGTGTCTGAAAGCAAAGCAACAGTCGTCTGCAAAAAGAATTGATCACAAAAGTTCAACTGACGTCAGGGTTTAGGCATAACAACCTGTGAATTAACCGCTGGAGGATTATGTCAAGAGATAGTTCAATTAGTCATGATTGAGTAAAAACAGAGGACTTGCAGTTTCACCATTGTTTGAGAAGCCTTTCTGGCATAAAAGAGAAATCATGTCAGACCTTCACCACTACCGTCATCTATCGCAAATCGCTTATGAATAACCCACCTTGTACAAGTGTCTTTGGAATTAAGAGCACTGTTAACATTTTACCGCTATATTCCGTTCTCCAACAAGATAGGCCATAACTTAATCATTGGGAAAATGAAGACGAACGCTTCCTAAAATCAAATGAAATCGACGTAAAGTTTTTTTTGGTTACACATGCAAGATTGTTTTTTGTGCATAGTGCACAATAAAGTTAAAGACCATGATCAATAGTGCAATGGTCTTTTTCTAAATCCGTCTTGTTCCGCGCCCATGAATCGCTTTATCTACAAAGTCCAATCTGCCAGGCTTTATTTACAAATATAGCTGTAAAATTTACAACATACATTCGAAAAATTTATACGCTGTATAATTTACAACATACAATCAAAATAGAGACCCCGTCTTTTAGAGACTGTTGAGTGGACGTCAAGATGTATTTCAACGTGTTTATTACTTAGCGGTTCCTGAGCGGTATAATAATAAAGTTAAAGAATGCTTCTAAATAAGGGGCAAGTAAATCCCTTATACGAATAAATGAATACCTCAGTGAATTAGTCCATCTGGAACACCATTCCTTATTGCATATGTTTAAAATGTTTTTCTGATATGTGAAATCGTGATGATTTCTTCGGGCCGGTAATTATAACCGAGTTAAAAGCGAGATTTTATTTCATGATGTTCAATCATTATTATACTCCTCACAAAACAGATCGGTGATTGTTGTGTGACTGTTATGTTGCTTCAAAAATATTCGTCAAAAATTATTTCCCGTCTTTCCTATCTGAAATGTCCCCCAATGAATTCCTTTATGTCTTATTTCTGACATTTTTCAGAGTAGCCCAAATACAATTTATAGATCGTTGGTAGCATTTTCAATAATTTGAGACTCTAAGACCGATTTATTTATAAAAATTGCATAATTCGTGTACTTAGCTTTCAGTAAAATCTTCGTAGTAATTTTCATTTCTTCTTGTCCAAAGTGCTCATGGTTTTTATATTTTTTGGTGTCTTTGGATGCTCATATTCTGAAGATTCTTAGGTGGAACTTTTACGGACTCTTTGGGTTGTCGTTGGCACTATCTTTGTCAAACCATAAGCAAACAAGCAGTGTATCGGTGAAGCTACCGAAATTTCACTCAATTGTTGTTTTAACATACATAGTCTAGGAAGCCAATTTCAAGTATCATTTAACACAGCATAAGTGTGTGGAAGCATTTGGCACTAATAACCATCGTACCACCTAACACTTAATCATTTTGTAGTTTGGCATTCCGTTCCCAATCTAGTATAGTTGGAATAGTGGTCTAATTAGAAGCCGTTGATTTTAAAACAATGCAATAGTAGTCAGGATTATTCCCAAACAAGTTTTTGTGAGCACTAAAGCTGTCTTTTCTCTCTAGTCTTTTCTGTACCATTTTACAATCGAAAGGAGACCAGAGAGAGAGAATAGTGGATGTGGAAGTGGAAGGGGAGTGCGAAGAGTTGAGGAGAGAGAGAGAGAGAGAGACAGACAGACATGACAGACAGACAGACAGACATAACAGATGGACAGACAGAGACAGAGAGACAGACATACAGAACGGAACGGACAAGTACAGCAGATATCGACGAGACAACCGAGCGTGTTAGCAGTACAGACAGAGAGACAGAGAGAGAACTAGTACAAATGAGAGATCGACAAACATACAGACATACGGACAGGAAACATGAAGCAGATATACAGACAGAGGGCAGACAGACAGAGACAGACTCAAACCATACAGACCGATAAACAGAGACAGTCAGACAGGAAACGGACTGACAACATAAACACAGACAGAGACGTACATAGCACAGTCGAGACATAGAGAAAGACAGGAGACAGATAGGACAGAGAACAGACGACTGACAATAATACACAGATTCAAGTTTTAGTTTCAAGAGTGTCATCCAGGAGGTCCTTCAGCGTGTCGTGCAGACAAGTCCATATACATCTACTTCCACATCCTCAAAGTTTTGAGACCATACTACGCAATGGATAAATGAATCAACGAAAAAAGAAATAGACAAATGAAGAAGGTCATCGTTGGCTTACTCGACTGCAGCGGTATGTCTGACCATACGCAGTTAGAGCCAACGTCTCTGGTGTGTATCATTACCTATGAGTTGCCTACCTAAAGGACCCATTTTTTACTTAGGTTTGTTTGTGATGTAGTTGTGTGTTGTTATGTGTTGTGTGTGTGTGTTTTGTGTGTGTGGTAGTGTGTGTGTGTGTGTACTTTTGAGTATTTGTGGGTTTGAGTTGATCAATTACGTTATGCTGGCATATAGGTGCTAAATGTGTGCATGATCTGTGTATGTATGTGTTTCTTTGTATGTGGTTGTTGTGCGCATGTGCGCGTGTTGTGTTGTGCATTTGTTGCGCTTATGGTAAAGTGAGTGTGATGTGCTCGTGTGTGGACTGTGTGGACGTGCACATGCACACAATGTTGTGTGATATATGTGTTGGTTAGGTGAGCTGAGCGGAACGAAGCGTGATGCACATCGACAAATTCTTGCACACCATGAGATCCATGGGTACGTCGTCTACTAATTAACATGCTGACATCAGACCAAACTGAAGAAAACACACCACGGCGCCCCCACTGACTACATGTAAACGTCTGGTGGTCGCCTCTGATTGAGTAATAACAAAGTCTTATTCATCAGGATTGACATGTGCTGTCATCTTTGTCTCTTGATTAAATGGGGAAATTTCGCAGTAATGGGTAGTTTTGCCCCCAAATTTCCCTAGGAGTCCGTTCGTGCAGATTTGAGGGCCTAGGAATTTAGTTCCAATTGTTTGTTGTTTGGGATTATTGTGTAATTAAGAACACAGGAGAGACAGAGAAATAACAGTGACAGACATACAGACGGAACAGACAGTACATGACATACAAACTGCGCAGATACACATACACAGTGAGCACGGACAGACAGTAGCAGACAGACAGAGGCCTAAGACAGAACAGAACGACTAATAATCAGACGGACAGAATGACAGCAGGAGTACACAGAGACCAACAGACACATACAGGACAGATGAAGAGAGACAGAGAGA
>JAMYXO010004560.1:0-17217 GCA_033310375.1 Conus canariensis | reverse complement strand
TTTTTAAAAAGGGGGAGCTCCCCCCCAATGGTTTTTTTTAAAAAATTTCGAAACAACAATGGATTTTAAAAAGGGAAGTCTAAACCAAAAACATGGTGAAAGGGGGGGAGTCTGGAACAAAAAGGGGTTTTAAAGTGAAAACCAAGGGATTTTAAAAGGGAAGTGTTGGAACCAAAACAATGGAGTTTAAAGGGAAGTCTGGCCCCACAACAATGGGTTTTAAAGGGAATTTGGAACCCAACAATGGAGTTTAAAGGGGCGGGAAACAAACAAGGGAGTTTAAGGGGAAGTCTAAAACCCACAACAATGGAGTTTAAGGGGGACTTTGGGGAAACCCCACAACTAGATTTAAAAGGGGAACCGGGAAAACCAAACAATGGATTTAAAGGGAAGGGGAAAACCAACAAAGGATTTTTAAAGGGGTGTGGAACAAACTGGATTAAAGGGGAAGCTGGGAACACAAAATGGATTTTAAAAGGAAAACCGGGAAAACCACAAAAATGGAGTTTAAAGGGAAGTTGGAAAAAAAATGGGTTTAAAGGAAGCGGAAAAAAACAATGGGTTTAAAGGGAAGTCTGGAAACCAAAACAAGGGATTTTAAAGGAAGGGGAAACCCCCAACGGGGTTTTTAAAGGGAAGTTGGAACCCCCAACATGGAGTTAAAGGGAGCGGAACCAAAAATGGAGTTTAAGGAAACTGGAACCACAAAAAGGGGTTTTAAAAAGGGAAAGTCTGGAAGCAAAAATGGAGTTTAAAAGGGGGAAATACAACTTTGAGTTTAAAAGGGAAAAGTCTGGAACCACAACGGTGGAGTTTAAAGTGGAACACACAAGGGATTTTAAAGGGGTTAGAACCCCACAAAAATGGGTTTAAAATTTTGGAACCACAACAAGAGTTTAAAGGGATCGGGAACCACAAATGGATTTAAAAAGGGGACCAAAAATGGATTTTAAAAAGTAAACCAAAATGGAGTTTAAAGGGAAGTCTGGACCACAACAGGGGTTTAAAGGGGAACCCACAAACATGGGTTTAAAGTGGAACCACAACAATGGGTTTAAATGGAACTAAAACAATGGATTTTAAAAGGGGAAAACCCAAAAAATGGAGGTTTTAAAAAGGGTAGTCTGGGACCACAAAAGGGATTTAAAAAAAGTCGGAAACCCACAACAAGGGAGTTTAAAAGGGAATTTTAGAAACAAACAATGGATTTTTTAAAGGGAAACGGAAAACACAAAAATGGAGTTAAAGGGGGTCTACAACAAGGATTTTTTAAAGGGACGGTTAAAACACCAAAAAAGGTTAAGGGGAGTTGGCCCCACAACTGGTTAAAAAAATTTGGAACCAAAAAAAATGAAATTTAAGGAAGCTGGACCCAAAAACAAGGAGTTTTAAAGGGAAATTTCGGGGAACCAAAAAGGGGAGTTTAAAGGGAAGTTAAAAACCACAAAAATGGATTTTTAAAGGGGTCGGGGAAACACAACAATGGAGTTTAAAGGAAAGCCCAAAACAAACGGGGGGGTTTTTAAGGAAGTTTGGAAACAAAACAAGGAGTTTAAAGGAAAACAAAAATTGGTTTTTTAAAGGGAATTTGGGAAACCCACAACAAGGAGTTTAAAAAGGAAGTGGGGAACCCCAACAAGGGGTTTTAAAAGGGGAAATCGGAACAAAACAATGGAGTTTAAAGGGAATTGGGGAAAAAACAATGGAGTTTAAGGGAAGTCGGGAACCCAAACAATGGATTTTAAAGGGATTGGGGGGAAACAACAGGGAGTTTAAAAAAGGGAAGGGAACCCACAAAAAGGGTTTAAAAGGGGAAAGCTGGAACCAACTGGAGTTTAAAGGGGTGGAAAAACAACAATGGATTTAAAAAGGGAAGATTGGAAACCAAAATGGGTTTAAAGGGAATTGGAACACAACAATGGAGTTTAAAGGAGTCTGAAACACAAAAATGGAGTTTAAAAAGGAGTCTGGAACCAAACAATGGATTTTAAAGGAATTGGGGAACCACCCAATGGGTTTTTAAAAGGGACGGGAAAACACAACAATGGATTTAAAAAGGGAACTGGAACCCAACAATGGATTTTAAAAAGGAAGCGGAACCACAACAATGGAGTTTAAAGGAATTTGGGAACCCACAACAAGGAGTTAAGGAAGTCGGGAACCCCAAAATGGATTTTAAGGAAGCTGCCCCAAAACAATGGAGTTTAAAGGGAAGTCGGGCCCCACAAAATGGAGTTAAAAAAGGGAATTAAAAAAATTGAGTTTAAAGGGAAGTCTGGAACCCACAACAAGGAGTTAAAGGGAAGTCGGGAACCCACAACAGGGGTTTTAAAAAGGGAAATTTGGGAAAACCCACAAAATGAGTTTAAAAGGGGAAAATACAACAAGGAGTTTAAAAGTGGAACCACAAAGGGGTTTTAAAGGAAGTTTTGGAACACAACAGGGGGTTTTAAAGTGGAACCACAAACAAGGGAGTTTAAAGGGAACCAAAAAATGGATTTTAAAAGGGGAAGTCGGGAAACCCCAAAACATGGAGTTTAAAGGGAACACAACAATGAATTTTAAAAAACCTGGAACACAACAGGGGAGAAAAGTGGAACACAAAAATGGAGTTTAAAGTGGAACTTACAACAAGGGAAAATTTAAATTTGAACACAACAGGGGGGGATTTAAAAAGGGGGAACCCACAACAAGGGAATTTAAAGGGAAAATCTGGAAACGACAACGTGGAGTTAAAGTGGAACCCCAAAAGGGATTTAAGGGAACTAAACAATGGATTTTTTAAAGGGAAAAACCCAAAAAAGGGTTTTTTTAAAAGGGAACTCCCACAAAAGGGGGTTTAAAGGAAAGTCGGGGAACCAAAAATGGGGTTTAAAGGGAATTTCTGAACCACAACAATGGGGGTTAAAGGGAAGTGGGGGCCACAAAATGGATTTTAAAAAGGGAAGCTAAAAAACCACAAAATGGGTTTTAAAGGGGAAGTCTGACCACAACAAGGGGGGTTAAAAGGGAGTTGGACCCAAAATGGAGAAAAAAGGGAGTTGGAACCACAACATGGGTTTAAAGGGAAGTCTGAACCACAAAAAGGGGATTTTAAAGGAAGCGAAACCACAACAAGGGAGTTAAAGGGAAGTCGGGACCACAAAAAGGGTTTAAAGGGGAGTCTGGAACCCCACAAAAAAGGAGTTTTAAAGGGAAAGCTGGAACCCAAAACAATGGTTAAAGGGAAGTTGGAACCCCAACAATAAAAATTTAAAGGGAAACGGAACCACAACAAGGATTTTTTAAAAGGAGTCTGGAACCGAACAGGGGGTTTTTAAAAGGGAAGCTGGAAAAACCCAAAGGGGGGGTTTAAAGGAAGTTGGAACCCAAAAACAAGGGGTTTTTAAAGGGGAAAGGGTTTGGAACCAAAAAAGGGGATTTTTAAAGGGGGAGACGGAACCACAACCAATGGATTTTTAAAGGGGAGTCTGGAACACAACGGGGGAGTTTAAAGGGAAAGCTGGAACACAACAGGGATTTTAAAGGGGAATCTGGAACAAACAATGGGAGTTTAAAGGGAAAAGATGGAATCAAAATTGAGTTTAAAAGGGAAGCGGGGGACCAAAAAAAGGGGTTTAAAGGAAGTTGGCCCCACAACATGGTTTTTAAAGGGAACCCCGGGCCCACAACAAGGGGTTTTAAAGGGGGAAGGGGAAACCCAAAAACAATGGGGGTTAAAGGGGAAAAACTGGAACCACAACAAGGTTTTAAAGGGGTGGGAATACAACAATGGGTTTAAAGGGAAGACTGGAACCAAACATGGAGTTTAAAGGAAGGGGAACAACAAGGGGTTTTAAAAGGGGAAGACGGAACCACAACAAGGGATTTAAAGGGAAATAACAACAATGGATTTAAAAAGGGGAAACCCACAACAATGGAGTTTAAAAGTAACTACAAACAATGGATTTTTAAAGTGGAAACCACAACAATGGAGTTTAAGTGGAACCACAACAATGGAGTTTAAGGGGGAAGTCGGGAACCACAACAATGGATTTTTAATGGAAATCTGAACTACAACAATGGATTTTAAAAAGGGGTCGGGGGCCACAACAAGGGGTTTTCTTGTCTTGGAAGGAGGATTTTTCCCCGATAGGTTGCTCCAAATTTGGGGGAAAAAGACAGATCTTTGAAATTTTTGAAAGAGTTAACATTTTTCACTGATCGATATTTCCAGGGAAATTTTTGTAAAAAAATTTGGGGTGTGTTTTTAAAAGAAGATGTATTTTAAAGGTTGTGTGTTTAAATGACTTGTGGTTGACTTCAACGCGGGTGACGGCCCTATATGTGGTCCTTTGGGGTCGGTGGGCTAAAAGCAAAAACCCTTTCCCCTTACCTTCTGGACCACTCGTCAATGAAAAAAGTAAAAACCCCTGCCCACAACATGGGCCCCTCTGCAAGTAGTTCCCTCTCTCCATATCATCATCATCTTCATCCATATCATCATCTCTTCCCAACAAAAACCCCTTTCCCCTCCCCCTCCTCCTCCCCTCCCCCTTTCCATCTTCAATCATCCCATCTTTTCCCATTTCTCACCCCATCACCCCGTGTCTCATTATCATCATATCACCACCCCATCATCATCATCATACCATACCATCACCACCATTATCACATCATCATCACCCATCTCATCATCATCATCATTATCATCATCACCATCACCATTATATCAAAATATCATCATCATCATCACACCCTCCACATCATTCTCATCATCATTTTTCCCCGTCGGTCATCGTCGTCGTCATCATCATCGTGTTGCTCTCTCATCATCATCATATCATCATCATCATCTTGTGTCGTCGTCGTGTTGTCATCGCCGTCTTTTTCTTATCGTCGTCAGTCTTAGAATAAAGCACAGTCACGTATGTCAACAAAAACCCCATCCCCACCACCATCGCCCACCACCATACACCACCACCACCGCCATCACAAACACACCCGACCATCGCCGACCCCAGCAGCGTCACAAGAAAGAAAGATGTGAGCGTTTTGCTGATGACCTGATCTCCCCTCGCCCCCCCCCCCCCCCTTTGCATCGGGAAACAGTGCAGGGGTCACACCGGCCCCCCCTACCCATACATTATTTTATATCGGTTTCCCCCTGGCCCCTAGCCATACTTGATTTATATCAGGTACACCTGGCCCCCTACCCTTTTACATTGATTTTTTCAGGTCACCCCTGGCCCCCTGCCATAATTGTTTTTATATCAGGTCAAACCCGGGGCCCCTGCCATACATGATTTATATCAGGTAAACCCCTGGCCCCTAGCCATAATTGATTTTTTCGGGTCCCACCGGGCCCCCTACCCATACATGTTTTAAATTCAGGTCACACCGGGCCCCCTACATAAAATTATTTATACAGGTAACGGGCCCCCCTAGCCAACTTGATTTTTCAGTAGACGGGCCCCCCTTTCCATACTTTGATTTTTCGGTAAGGGCCCCCCTAGCCATACATTGATTTATATCAGGTCACACCGGGCCCCCTAGCCATACATTATTTATACAGGTAACCCCGGGGCCCCCTAGCCATAATTGATTTTATCAGGGTAAATGGCCCCCTAGCCATACATTGATTTTATCGGTAACCTGGCCCCTAGCCAACATTGATTATATCGGGGTCACACCTGGCCCCCTAGCAATCATTTTTTTATATCAGGTCACACCTGGCCCCACCCATACATTGTTTAATCAGGTCACACCTGGCCCCAAAACCCTACTTTGATTTATATCAGGTAACCCGGGCCCCCTACCCCAATCATTTTTATATCAGGTCCACCTGGCCCCCTAGCCCAACATTATTTTATTGGGGTCAACCTGGCCCCCTACCAACATTGATTTATATCGGTCACACCCCCCCCCCTAGCCTACATTGATTTATATCAGGTAACAGGGCCCCCCTAGCCATCAAAAAATTTATACAGTAGCCGGGCCCCCTAGCTTTCATTGATTTTATCAGGTAGCCCGGCCCCCTACCCATACATTGATTTTATGGGTAACCTTTGGCCCCCCTAGCCTAATTGATTTTTTTAAAGGTCAAAAGGGCCCCCCTAGCCATACATTATTTATATCAGGTCACCCCTGGCCCCCTCCCAAACATTGATTTAACCCAGGGTCCCCCGGGCCCCCACCCATCTTTGATTTTATCAGGTCCCCGGCCCCCTAGCCATACATTATTTTAATCGGGCCACCGGGCCCCCCTAGCCATACTTTGATTTATATCAGGTCACACCGGGCCCCCCCTACCCTTCATTCATTTATTCAGGTCACACCGGGCCCCCTAGCCAACATGATTTTTTTCAGGTACACCTGCCCCTAGCCTACTTTGTTTTTAAATTCTTTCACAGGGCCCCCCTACCCCAAATCTTCTTTTTATAGGCAGGCACCCTGGCCCCTAGCCATACTTTTGATTATATGGTAGCCCGGCCCCTAGCCATACATTGTTTTTTTCGGGTCCCCTTTGGCCCCCCTGCCATACATTGATTTATAAGGCCACTTCCCCCCCTACCATACATTTTTATATAGGTCACACCGGGCCCCCCCTACCCCATACATGATTTATACAGGTCACACCGGGCCCCCTCCCCTACTTTGTTTTATATCGGTCACACTCCCCCCCTAGCCAAATTGATTTTATCAGGTAAATGGCCCCCTACCCATACATTTTTTTTTCCAGAGGGGCCCCTTAGCCATACTTGTTTTATCGGGTAGACCGGCCCCTGCCTACTTTGATTTTATCGGGGGCACACTGGCCCCTGCCATTAAGTTTATACAGGTCACACTGGCCCCAGCCATCATTGATTTATACAGGTCACACCTGGCCCCCTACCCATACATTATTTATATGGCCACCGGGCCCCCTAGAAATGTTTTTTATCGGTAACCCCGGGCCCCCCTACCCATACATTGATTTTTTTCACACCTGGCCCCCTAGCCTACTTTTGATTTTATCAGGTAGCCCTGGCCCTACCCCATACATTGATTTTTATCAGGCACACCTGGCCCCAGCCATACATTATTTATATTTTGGTCCACCTGGCCCCTTCCAACATTGATTAAAAAGGTCAAAACCTGCCCCCCTAGCCATACTTTGATTTATATAGGTAGACATGGCCCCCTAGCCATACATTATTTATACAGGTCACCTGGCCCCCTAGCATACATTGATTTATTCAGGTAGACCGGCCCTACCCTTACATTGATTTTTTAGGGCACGGGCCCCCCCTACCCATACATTTTTTAATAGGTCACACTTGGCCCTCCCCATACTGATTTATATCAGGTCACACCGGGGCCCCCTAGCCAACTTGTTTTATCCGGTTCCATGGCCCCCTAGCCTACATTTTTATATCGGGGGTCAACATTTTGGCCCCCTAGCCTACATTGTTTATTTAAGGTCCCCCGGCCCCCCCTCTTGTTTTACGGGTCACCCCCGCCCTAGCCTACATTGTTTTAGGTCCCCCGGCCCCCCTGATAACAATTATTTTTTTCGGAAACCGGGGCCCCAGCCTAATTTTTTAATAGGTCCCTGGCCCCCTACCCCATACTTTGATTTAAAGGTTTCCACCGCCTAGCCATACATTGATTTATAAAAAGGTCACCCCTGGCCCCCTGCCATAATTGTTTTATACGGTCCCCCTGGCCCCCTAGCCATCATTTTTATACATCACCCCTGGCCCCCTAGCAACATTGTTTATAAGTCACCCCGGGCCCCCCTAGCCTAAATTGATTTATATCGGTCCACCGGGCCCCCAGCCATCATGATTTATAGAGGTCCCCCAGGCCCCCAGCCATACATTATTTAATTCGTGCAAAAATTTTTTTTTTTCTTCAGTGGACATTCTGGCCTGTCAATGACAACATCCCCCGATACAGGGCGTTGTTGAAAAACCGGGCCTTGGGGACATTTTGTACGTCCTTTGGGTCCCGGGGTCAATTTTTTACTACAGCAGGTCTCGGCACTCCCATTTCCCTTTTTTTCAGCCTTAAAAATGGTTTTGTATAATTGGACACTTTTAAATGTGGTTTGTAAAATTTTGTTTGTTGGTTTGAGTGACCTTTTTAAATGTATGTTTGTAAATAGTTGTTTTTTTGTTTGTTTGCAAGACAGGTTTCTTTCCCTTTACCTTGACAGCCCAAAAAGGAAGGTTGTAGGGGGCTACCCCAAAAAACAAAAGATAAAATCAACACAAAGATCCTCCACAAACGAATCGCTATGGCCTTTGTTTTCTTTTTTTTTCAGTTTATGTGTTGTGCCCCAGCACCTTCTGACGGACACGACGTGGGGAAATGGGGGGGCTTGTTCTTGCTTTTGACTCGCGGGACTAAAAGGGGAAGATTCGTCACTTGGGGGTGTCTGATTCCCTTTTTTGTTTTGTTTTTTTTGGTTTAAAAAGCGTCGTGTAATACTTTGTTATCTTGTTTTAAGTAATGGAAATGAAGTAAAGCATGATATAAAACCGAAAACATCATCTGTTTGAAGAAAAAAAGTGTTTTTTGTTATAAAAAGACCCCAACTGTTTTTGAACGAGGATTCCAAAATTCCTTTTACTGAAAACGTTTGTGAAAAGAAAAAATTTTGGGTTTAAATAGTTCAAATGAATAATACGATGCCTTCTCGCATCGTAAAAATACTTTAAGCTCGATACACAGGGGAAGTAAACGTGGGCAAGAACGGGGGTAAGAAAGTGGTTGTTATTCGGTTTTAAATTGTAGAAGTAAGCAGGCCTTGGGGTGGTAAAAATTTGTTTGGCTCGTTTAACCCCGCGCATTGGGAAATGAAGCAGTGTCCCTTTTAATTAATTTCGGGCTATTTCACCCCTCACTTGAATCTTTGGGGTCTTTCTTGTTCAGAGGGTTGGGCTACAACTTTTTTCTAAGCGAGGGGGAAGGGGGGGGGAGGGGGGGGGGGGGGGGGGGGAGCCCTTCAATGTCGTGTAATTCTGTAATCGTAAAAAAACATAAAATTTATCAGACTTTTTGAGGTTTCCCTGTGTAAAAAAATGCCCCATTGGCCCTTTTCCCCTAAGTTTGCAGGAAAAAAACGTGGTTTTTGGTATTTCATACGGCTACAACAACATGAAAATGTTTATTTATGCCATGGATTCCCCCCTTTCTACTGCCCAGGGGTTCCTTATTAAAACGCTGTTCTCTCTCTCCTCTCTCTCTCCTCTTTTTCTCCTTCTCTTCTTCTCTCTCTCCCCCTCTTTTTCCCTTTTTTTTTTGTGTGTGCGAGTAAGTGTTTCTGTTTCGATCTTCCCCTTTTTTGTCTGGGGTGTTGTCTGTCGGTTGTCTGTCGGTGGTCTGTCGGTGTGTCGTCGTCGGGTTTTTGTCTGTCTTCTGTCTTCTTCTCTCTGTCTCCCCCTCTCTCTCTCTTCTCTCTCTCTCTCTCTCCCCTCTTTCTCTCTCCCTCTCTCTTTTCCCAGGATTTTTTGTCTTTGTTCTTTTGTGTTCCCCATTTCCTTGTCTATTTATGGGGGTTTTTTATGTAGTTTACTTTAATTATAGATTAGTTTTGGAGTTATTATTGCATTTTATATTTTTTCCCTTTGTGAGGGGGGTGTAAAAAAAAGCCATTTGTGCTTATTCCGCTTTTTCCCTCATTAAAAAAAGGTCGTTCGTTCGTTCGTTCGTTCCTCTTCTCTCTCTCCCCCCTCTTCCTCTCTCTTCTCTCTCTCTCTTTCTCTCACCCCTTTTTTTGGGGTGTCGCGACTAAAGTTCGATTTCTGTTTGTCGTCTGTCTGTTGCCTGCCTGCCCGCCTGCCCGCCTTCTGTCTGTCTGCTGTCTGTCTGTCTGTCTCTGTCTCTCTCTTCACCACTTTCTTCTCTCTCTTTCTCTCCTCTCTCTCTCTCTCTATTACCCCGATAATAAAAAAATTTGTTTGTTTGTCTCTCACCTTTTTTGTGTGTGTTGCGACCCAAGCGCCTCGTTTTTTATTCTTTCTCTTTGCCCGGGGTGGTTGTGTGTGGGGGTGTGTGGGGTGTGTGTGTGTGGGTGTGGTTTTGTTGTTGGGTTTTTCTGTCTCCTCTCTTTTTTCTGCCGCTTGTAAAATCGCCCGCCCAGCGAAAAATGATTGTTCTTCTATAAGAAGTTAAATGCTCAAATAAAATTTGCTTTTTAACTGTGATAAAAAGTTTGATATGGTGTTTGGGGACACTGCCCTACGGATCAGATATATGGGGGGTTAGACCAAAGCGCTGTTCGTTGTGAATCTTATTTTTTTGCTGTTAAAAATATTTAGGTGTACGTTGCGTCTCCCAAGATCCCCAGTTTATGGTGAAAAAACAATTTTCCAAAGTTTGAACTCTGCGGGTTCTGCTTCGATATTTGTTTTCGTAGGAGACGATAGGTTTACCTTATATAGCATACTAAAAATAATGTGTTTTTTAGGGTGAAATGGGTTCAACTGGTGTGTTGTCTGTTAGCAATGGTTCTTTTGGGGTGTTGTTTAAACAAGGTGTGGGAAAAGAAAATAACTTTATAGCAATGTTTTTCAGCGTTTGACTGACGTAGGCCAAAACTAAACCCATTTACACAGGGAAGATTTAATTTGAAAACTACTTTTTCAATAAACCCGATGTAAAACAATATTTTTCAAGTTAATAGGCCGAAAAAAAAAAACAAAAGACATTTGGGGGTACTCTATATGATTTTAAAAGTACTCGTTTAGGTAAAAAAACTTGTGATGAGCGTTATGCGTCCGTTATGTCAGATGTCTAAAGAGATGAGTACATTTTGTTCTTTTTTGTCCAAAGGAAAAGAAAAAAAATTAGAGATAAATTTCTGGGAACCCCAAAAAACTATCGAGAACCCGTTTTTTAAACTAATTTTTGATGGCAGCCCCTGAAAAGTGTTATACGCAATTTTCCCCTTTTTTGTGCAAGGCCTTTTAAATGGCCCTTTGAGAATGCACTTCATGTGTTTTCTTGTATGCTCCTAGTAGAAAGTTTTCTTTTTAAGGCTGATGAAGTGTTAATTTTTGTAGTTTTCCCCTTCTCAGGGGTGAGGCCAAATTTAAAAACCATCATTATTCTTATTCATCATTTATTTTCATTTTCTCTCTCTCTCCTCTCTTCTCCTCCCCTCTTTCTCTCCTCTCTCCTTGTGATTTCTGGATGCAGATCTTCAGTGCCCGTGTAAAAGTATGGACCCTTTATCTAATATTTTTGCTTGTCTGGGAGTTTTTTTAATTCGGTTTTTAAAAATGGTGTACCCAACTCGGGGAAATGTTTTTCCAGCATCATAAATTGTGTTTATTTTGCCCGAAAATTGTTCTCTCCTCTCTCCTCTCTCTCTCTCCCTCCCTCTCCTCTCTCTCTCTCCTCTTGGGGTAAAATCCGGTGGACTTGTGTCTACTTTCAAGGTGGTCAACATGAAAGAGACTGCGGCCGGCCCCCAAATTCATCTGGGAATTCTCTATACAGTCAATGGAAAACCTTAAGGACAACACCGGTTTTGTTGCCAGCTGCTGTATCAGTCAAAAGGAACAACCCTTGGACAACACCGGTTTTTTTTCCCGCTGCTGTACAGTCAATGGAACAACCTTAAGGAAAAACCCGTTTTTGTTGCCCGTGCTGTATCATCTGGAACAACCTTTGGACAACACCCGGTTTTTTTTGCGACAGTGCTGTATCAGTCAAAGGAACAACTTTAAGGACAACACCGGTTTTGTTGCCAGCGCTGATCAGTCAAGAAAACCCTTTGGGCAACACCCGGGTTTTTTTCGACATTTCTGTATCATCAATGGAACAACAAGGACAACACCGGGGTTTTGTTGCCCCCCTGCTGTACCCGTCAGGGGAAAAACCTTAGGGACAACACCGGGGTTTTTTTGCGAAGTGCTGATCGTCAATGGAACAACTTAGGGGCAACACCGGTTTTTTGCCATGCCGTAAGCCAAAAGGAAAAACCATAGGGGGCAACACCGGTTTTGTTTTCCCGCTGCTGTATCAGCAATGGGAACAAACTTAAGGACCACGTTTTTGTTCCCCCCTGCTGTACCGTAAAAGGAAAAACCCTTGGAAACCCCGGTTTTGTTGCCCCCCGCGTAAACCAGTCAAGGAACACCTTAAGGGCAACCCGGTTTTTGTTTCCCCCGCTGTACCAGTAAAAGGAAAAACCTTTCGCCCAAACCCGGGTTTTTTTGCCCCAGTGCTGTGAGCTGACGTTGCCAGCAGTGCTTGTTCAGACAGGGTTTTAGAACGCGCGTGCTCTGACCCGCGTTTTGCGTTGCCCCGGTTTAAAAGTAAACCTGTCTCCCCCTGTTCCTGAGTCTTTGTCGCACAACCTAACTTTACTGTCACCTGATTTGTTGGATTAATGTGTTGGATTTTTTCCTTTGATTAAACAAAAACGAAACACTGTTGTTTTTTGTTTTTTTTTTTTTTTTGTTTGTTTGTTTTTGTTTTTTTTTTTATTTACGGAATATGGACAGTTGTCTCCAAAAACTGACAAAGTTTTTGCTCTTGATTTGATTTTGATTTTGACTGAAAACCTGCTTGGGAAAATTTCATCGTCTGTGTTTGCCGGCAATGAAAAAATGCACAATACCGCCTAAAAAACCCCCCCCTCTTTGGGTTACTGTTTGTAAAAAAAAAAAAGTTGTTGTCGGGGTTAAGCCATTTGAATTTTGTGGGTTTGTTTGTTTGGTTTGTTTTGCATGTTTGTTTTTATTGGTGGAATTAAATGAAGCAAATCCCCCTTTGTGTGAATGGTTACAAAAGGGGAATTTCCGCTGAGAAAAGTGGTTTCTTGAGGTTGAGCCGATCATTGTTCTCCCCAAAAAAAAATAAAAATTAAAAAAAAAAAAAAGGAACCTTTTTAATATCACAGGGTGTAACAAAGGAGTACACCACCCACCCAACCCACCCCCACCCACCAACCCCCCCAAACCCCCCCCCTCATACACAACACACACACACCACACACCCCCCACACACACACACACACACCCACCCCCACAACGCCAACCCAGATTCACAGGCCATTTCAATGGTCAGTTTAAGGACAGTGTGCCTTTTTTCTAAAGGGTGTCTTTTTAAAAGGGATGCTTTGATGCCCAGCGCAGGAAAGTGGAGATTGTAAAACCTCCAGCCCCACGGGGGCTGCAGATGGGCGCCATCTTAGCCTTTTCCCCCGCCCCCCCTCTCACCCCCCACCCTACTTTTCATGCCCCCCCCCCCCCCCCCTCCGGCAGTTTTTCATAATAAATCGCTTTGTCATGTCCAAGGCCTGGGTTCCTCAAGTGAAGCAAAAAGTGCAATGCCGTGCCACCCACGGTTGTTCAATTCAAATTCGGGCAAAACTATGTAAACAAAATATCAACTTCCGCTTGCCTTCCTCCCCGGCATTTCTTGGTTCGTCACGGTGTTCTGGGGCCCTTTGGTCTTCGGGCCGGCCACAGGACCCTTTTGTTAAGGTATGTGATTCTCTTTTTTGTGTTCTATTTTTTTTGTCTAGACAGAGAAAGGTCTTAGTGAAAGTTAGAAAAACCGGCAATGCTTTTTTAAAAAATTTTTGTCCAGATAAAAATGTGTAAATTCTGAGACCGTTTATTTAAAGAATGTTTTTATTTATTCTGCCTCGTCCTTCCTTTGTTGGTATGTTTCGAAAGGATGAAAGGGTTTTCTTTAACTCTCCCTGTCTTCAACCCCTTTACTAGTTCACTTTCGCCCCGTTCTCTGGTGTGAATTTTTTCTCCTTCTCTCTCTCTCTTCTCTCTTCTCTCTTCTTCCCTTTTAAAGATAAAAGATACGGTAAAATTTAAAACTAACAATCGCCCGCATGTTTATTAATTCATCCCACTTCTTGAGAAAAATCCCCCATCCCCCAAAAGCTTCTGAGTAACACCCCTGACACTCAGGTCAAATCCTTCTTGTAATGATTACCACACCGGGGCAAGCAAAATTCGTTCGTGTGATTGAACAAACCCAAAAAAAAAACGACGGATTTTCCCTGTGCAACATTAAAAAAAAAAACGGTTTCCGTTTGGAAGAGACTTCGGGAATGGGTCAAACACAAAATGTTACCGGCAACATCACGCTGGATGAAAGAGAAAGGGGGGCTTAGATCGCATGTTTACTTTGATGGTTTCTGGTTGGGGTATAGAACGCTGTTTACTTTGAGGCTTTCATAGTTGGACTAAGATCGTGTTTCCCCTTTTGGCTTTCGTCGAAACGTTCGCTTATCGTGGATAAATTTTGGTTTTATTATTTTTTAGAAACCCCTTTTGGACTCTTCAGCAAAGTATAAAAGGGGGCCCTTTTTTTTCACATGCAATCCGGGTCAAGTTTTAAAGTTCCCCGAGCAGGTTTCAAAGTGAGGTCGCTGCGGCGGGGAAGGGGAAAACCCAAAATTAAGACAAAATTTCTTTCAGCCAAATGAAAGAAAAAAAACAAATCACAGTAAACACGGCGTTTGGACCTCTTTGGTTTAGGGGAAAGGGAAACACCTTTTAGCAAGGGGAATGAAGCAGTTATTTTCTCTGATTGGGCGAAAAAGGCAACCCGCATACACACCACATTAAAACCCTTTTTCTCTCCCTTCTTTCCCCTCTCTCCTTTTCTCTCTCTCTCTCTCTCTATTTTTTACACACACAGCGGGGAGTTTCGCCCGTCACGCTGCTCGAACACACGAAAGAATAAAAATTCTGCTTTATTTCGGGAAGTGTTTTGTTTTTTTTTTTTCAGTCGGGTTTAATTAACTAAATTAAAAAGCTGTTGGTAAACAATTCGGAAAATTTCTATGCATATATAATTGTGTTAATCATGCCCGAATTGCTCTTTTTTCTCTCTCCTCTCTCTCTCTCTTCTCTTCTCTCTCTTTTTCCTCTCCTCTCCTCCCTTCTCTTTTCTCTCTCCTCTCTTTGTTTTTCTTCCCCCCTTCTCCCCCTTCTCTCTCTCTGTCTGTCTGTCTGTTTTTGTTTTGTCTCTTCCTTCTTTTCTCTCTTTCTCCTCCTTCTCCTCCTCTCTTTTCGGTTGGTATTTTAAAATTGCCGAAGCATTTTTACCGCCATCTTTTGTCAAGTGAAGCAGATTTAGTATCCCCATTTTTGCAAAAAGGATACAGATTTAGTATGCCCATTTTGCAGAAAGGATACAGATTTGTTGCCCATTTTGAAAAAGAAAGGGGTTTTACGATTTAGTATCCCCTTTTTGCAAAAAGGATCAGATTTGTTGCCCATTTGCAAAAAAGGATACGATTTAGTATGCCCATTTTGCAGAAAGGATACAGAAAAAAAAAAGTGCATTTTGGATTTGCTCCCCTTTTGTCTTCAAAATAAAGAGTTCAGTGTTCCCCGTTCAAGTTTGAAAATTCCAGACAGTTAGTTTGGTGCTTCGTTTGGCCCCTTTTTGAACCCAGAGCAAAGGGGTTTTAACAATTTTTCGTTTACTTGTTCAAAGGTTAATTTTGCGTATTCCCCTTTCTCCCACAAAGGGGGGGTTTTTCCCCCCCCCAAGGGTGTTAGTAAGGGGGCCGCATGCGGGGAAAAGTGCTGAGAAAATTGAAAATTAAAAACCCTTGTATCCCCTTAGGGTGAGTAAATTTCTAAACATAAAGAATTTTTTTGAGTCTTGAGTCTCTCTTCCTCTCTCTTTCTCTCTTCTCTCTCCCCTTTCTTTCCCCCTTCTCTTTTTTTTCCCCTCTCTCTCTTTTCTTTTTCTTCGTTCTCACTGTCTTCTTTTCTGTCTCTCTTTTCTCCTCTCTCTCTCTCTCTCTCTCTTTTCTGTTGCCCTGTCTGTCTGTCTTTGTCTGCCCTCTCTCTCTCTCCTCTCTCCCCACCCCACACACACACCAACCCCCCAAAACCCACACCACACCTTTACCCCCCACGCACCCCCATGGGCCCATGCCAACCACCCTAAAAAAGTGTACATTAAAAAAAAAATGGTAGGAAGGCATAAAGGTTTCTGCCCAAGCGCGGGGGGCTAATGCGAGGTCAACACCCGCTGAGTCGTAGCCCCCGGGGGACCCTCTTTTTTAATTGTTCATCTTTTTTTTTTAAAATTCATTTTTTTTCCACCCGGCTTAAAATCTGCGTGTGGGGGTCTCAAAACTTAGCGGTTGTGGTGTAGCGTATAGGGGACTAGTCCGCCCCGCAGTGACCCCCTCCTTGATGAAACTAAAAACTGAAATAAAATCTCGCTCGCTCGTGGGGTTCGCTGTGGCTTGTTGGTCGGTCGCTCCCCCTCCCCCGGCCCACCCCCCTCCCCACCCCCCAACAACAGGGCGAGGGAAGGGTCCACATCTTCGCATTCCAGAAAGTTTGGGGCGTTAGCCTCTGTAGACTCGGTGCCATGGGGGAGGCCAACGTGGCCGGGGCCCATTTCTTGTGTGTCCAGTTTCTTCTATCCGGACTGGTTTCCTTTAAACAACTTTCCCGTTCCCAACCCCCCAGGGGGGAAAAAATTACGAATGCTCCTAAACCTTTTTCACAAAGGGCCCGGGAAAGGGGTTTTTTAGGTATTAATGTTGGTCCCCCAAAGTTATTTGAGACGGTTTTGGCCTTTTGTTCGGGGAACCAAGGCGTGGGGCAGGGCCACAGAGATTTTTGTTGTTGTTGTTTTTTGTTGGGTTTTTTTTGTTGTTGTTGGTTTTTTTGTTTTTCCCTTTTTCCCTTTTTCCTTTTTCCCTTTTTTTTTCTTCTTACCTTTTAAAATTCTTTCAACAAAAACTGTTTCAATTTCCCGTTAACCCCCCCGATTCAGATTGGTTTTTAGCCGTTACAGCAATTTCACATTTTCTATATTTCCCGTTTCCAGCAGGATTCACATTTTCTATTTTCCCGGGCCGCAGATTTGATTGTCTGTTTCGAAAGAATATTTGCATGAACCCCTAAAAATTTCCCCTGCCCCCCTTTTCAGTTTTTGAAATTTGGTTGGGATGGATTTAGGGGAGACAAACAAACAAACAAAACCCAAAAACCCCGCTGTACAGCGCCTCCCAACCCAAAATCTGTTGTGATCTTCGTGGGAAAAATCATGCGTTGAAAAACCCGGGGCCCACTTGTCTTTCTACCGTGGGCAGGGGAATTATTCCTGATTTACGCGTCAGTTTCTTCGGAAAGGGATGTTTTTCATCCCTTGTCATGGCGGGGTGTCAAAAAAAAGCCGCACCCCCGGGGACAATGTCTCCACGATCCTGGCCATTGCACGGGTTTTCCCCCGAGAACA
>JAMYXO010004559.1:0-17222 GCA_033310375.1 Conus canariensis | reverse complement strand
TGTTTTAAATTAATACTCGTGCAGATCTAGATTTAGTTAATTAAATTCCCCCTTTTTCAGTTTTACGTCCTGCTTTTTTAGCTGCTTTTGAAACCCAAAGTTATTGGCATATTTTCCCGCAAGGGGAAAGGAACCCAGTAAAAAGCCCACACTAATGTTTTTAAATCCCAAATTGAAAAATTAAAATGTCGGGATTTCTAGTATTTTTTAAAGACTTTTTTTTGGCTTTTTGATGTTTGATTGCTTGTAATGCCGATTTGGGAAACCCTTACACAAAAGTAAAATTTTAAAACCCTATTCATAGGGTAACCCCTTCAATATGCTGTAAAGCCTTTAAAATAGCTAACAACTCGCAGTAAAAACGGGAATAGTGATTACCTATTGATATCTTTTTGACTGTTTTCATAGTGGGAAATTTCCCAAATGCTGTCTGCATTGCCTTTAAAATTTCGTTTCCATTGGGAATTTTTTAAATGTTAATCACTAATAAATTTTTCCCATGTGATCTTTTAACAAAATTTTTCAGAACGTTTGGAGATTGATTTTTGCTCAATTCTTTATAAACAATTCAAAAGTAGGTTTAATTTTTTCCCCAAGATGGTACGGGTAAAAAAAAAGGCTTAATTCCCAAATTTTTTTACTTTTTAATTCGTAGAATTAATCATGTCGGAGAAAAACAAATTTAAAATTTGGGTTTGCAAAACAGTGTATTGTCTTAGCCCTGTTAAAAAAAAGTCATCTTAGAATTCCCTCTTTGTTTCCTTCAATTTCAGAATGAGTTATGTGCAAAGGATTTTAAAACAAACTTTTGCTGCAGAGATTTTCCTTTGTTCATCAAAGGAAAAAATCCTGCTTCTTTTTATGACCCAAGGTTTTGGAAGCATGAGTCGGGACTCCTAGGTGCCCCCGTTTTAAAGGGGTTTAACCCCCCAAATCCCCCCATATTTTGGTAAGCCCCCCCCCCCCTTTTAACAAATGTTTTTTGGTTTCACTAAAGAAAGGGTTCCTGGCCCCTAGGTTTAAAAAAGCTAAACCCAACTAAGGAATTAGCAAAAACTTTTAAAAATGGTTTTGTGTCCTGACCCCCTCGCTGTTTAAATAATAATTTTGAAAAATTTAAAACTTTTTCTGGCTTTATTTTTAAAATAAAGTCTATATTTTTTAATTTCCCCGTAAGTTTGGATTATAAATTTTACACCTAGGGAAAACCTTTCGCTTTGCGAATAATTAATGACACTGCCACCAACAGGGAAATCAGGAGTTTTTTTTGGGTTATGCCCCAAATTTTAAAAAGTCCCATATGTGTTTTTTAATTGAAAAAGAAAGTCCTTTTTCCCTTTCCTAAATATATAAATTTTTAATTTAGTTCCCGTTGGACATTTTTTTGGGTTTATAGTTAAGTGCTTTTAATTGGATTTTTTACGCTTCATGTCCCCCTTTCTTTCCCCCATGCATATATCTTCTGCATAGGGGTTTAAAAACTGATTTTTTGGGATAGATTTTTTGGGAAAGAATCTGCTATAAGTATTTTGAATAAAAAAAGGTGAAAAAAACCGAGCCTTGTGGAAGACCCATCTGAAGTTCTCTGGACTTAGAATTTTGTTTTTTCCAACTCTTACCTGTATGAAACGTTGTGAAAAAAAAATTTTGTATACAGTTAAATATTACTATTTATATTGTATTTTTTAATTTTTTTGGGGAAGTTTTCGGTAATGCCATAACCTTGATCGAAAAGTTTTTTTCCACATAAAAAAAGGTTTCTAGAATATTTTTCCGCCCCGCCAAACTGCTTTTTTAAATTTTTTGGTGTCGTAATTTTTGCCCTAAAGGTTCAGTAGTGGAGCGCCCTTTTTGGCAAAAAGGGCGGTTTTGTTTTTTTTGGAATAATGTTTTTTTTTTTGTTTTGGTGTGGGGTGTGTGGGTTTTTGTTGGGGTGTGGTGTGGGTGGTGTGTTTGTGTGGTGTGTGTGTTTTGTGTGGTGTGGTGGGCCGTGCGTGCATGTGTGGCCCTGTGTATGTTTTTTTTATGTTTTATGTACCCTTTTTTTTTTAAAGCAATATGATTTTTGAGTATGGTGCCTTTTCAAAATTTTTTCCCTTTAAAATCTTTGATATCAAACTTGATAATGTGCAACGGGCCCAATTTTTAAAAGGGAAAACATCCCATGGGTTGTAAAAACAAATTTTTCAGCAAGCTCTTTTCAAGTTAGAAGGGGTTTAAAATTTAAAAACATGTGTACTTTTTCGTTTTGATATGTAATAACTAAACCCATTTTTTTGCTGATAAATTACAGGGGAAAAAAAGTTTTAAAAATTTCGAAAAAAAAAAAATTTTTGAACAATAATTTTCTTTCATTAAAAAACAGCCACCCATAGGCCATGGTGCACTGTGTCTTAGCTTGTCACTCTCCCCGGTTAGGTTTACTCAGTTCCTTTTTTTTTGATCCTTTTTTCTGCAATCAGTACATGCCAAGTGCGATTTTTGGTTTTAAAAAATTTAAAAAATGGTTTTTAAAACCTTAAAGTGAAACCCTTTTAAACAAAACGTTTGTTTCAGATTGCTAAAATTTTCCCAGCTAAATATTCAAAGGGGTGTTTTATTATGTAGATTTATGGGATTTTCAGTGGTTTATTGCTGAAAAGAATAAAGCTTTTGAAAAACGATAAATTTTGTATCAGGAAACTCAGGAAAACTTTTCATTTGTCAAAATCTCTCCCCAAATTTAAAATAATTTTGCTTGTTAGCATCTCTGTCCCATACGAGTATTTTTCCCGTGAGTGTGTGTGTGTGTGTGTTGGGGTGTGTGTGTGTGTGTGTGTGTGGTTTTTGTGGGGAGAGAGAGAGAGAGAGAGAGAGAGAGAAGAGGAGAGAGAGAGAGAGTAATTTTAAAAAAGCAGTTCTTTCCTTACCCTATTGGGTGCAATGCACATTTTACTTTTCCTACCACAAAAGAAATGCATTTAAGTTTACCTCGCAAAACATACATTCATCACAAAGGTTTTGAATCTCTGGGGCATTAGGGTTTTTTTTAGAATTTCTCCCAAAACAATTGGGCAGATCCCCTTTTGAAAAAAATTTTAAAAACAGACAGCACAAAGAACCCCCAATTCCTTGACTGTAAAAACTAAAATCCAAATTTCAGGTAAAGGGTTTAATTTCCCTATTCACAGTCAAGTGATGTCCAAGTGAGGTTTTTTACTGCCTTGGGTGGCCAAAAAAAACCTTTATCCATCTTTTAAATTTCCCTCAGTGTTCCCAGATGCCCAAACAAGTTTGGTAGTGCAAATATGAAATAATTAACAGATAAAAACCCGTAAAAAAAGATGGTTTACACTTTCACTCTTTTCCCGAATTTGTAAGGTCATCAATTTGTTCTAATAATTGAGAAAATAAAACCCTGGGTATTTCCGGAAAACATGCCCGACTTTCCCCCAATCCGTTTGGTATTACTTTAAATTCCCTGTGACTTGTACTTTATTTCAAATAAACAAATCCAAAAACTGCACTTGGGAACTTGGGCACACTCACAGGGGCCCAAAAATTTCCTGCCAAAAACACTACAACTTATTTTTTTTTTGCACAGTGCTTTTCCGTTGATGGAAAAATTTCCAGTATGTGGTGACTTGTGTGATACGAATTGGCATGGGAAAACCTAGAACTTTGTAATTAATTATGGTTTAAAAAAATTTTTTGTTATTCGGGCCCATTTCCCCTTTCCTTGTGATTAACATTTCTGTTTAAAACTATGTGATTTTTTTCGGGCTTTTCTCCCCATTTTCAGGATGGATACCCTTTTTTAAGTTAACGGGGCAAACACATTGGCAAAAAAAAAAAATTGACATTTTTATTTCATCTGCATTAAAAAACTGCAGCAGACTTATCAGGAAATTATCAAAGGTTTTTGGGGTATCTTTTTATTTGGATAAAAAAAAAAATACCCAAAAAAATATCTTTTATCTGACTTTATTTTTGCGGGAAGCTCTCTTTTCATCTCTTTGTGGGTTTTTTCTCTGATTAAAAAAAAAAAAAAAAATTATCATTCATTTTTTCTTACCCCCGAGTTTATCTTTATTCAATAATTTATCTGGCTATTCTTATTCAAAAGTATTTTTTTTTTTTTACCAAAAAAAATATAACTCTTTTTTTACAATTTTCTAAATTGCTTTGCTGTCATCACTGCTCCACATTGGGTTTTAAAAACCTATTAGGGTTTTTTTTTCGCTTTTGTGTTTTGCGAGTAATTGAAATTTGAGGATTTAAAAGAAAACCCCAATAATTGTTTATATTTAAATCATCTAAACTATCAATTTCAAAATGAAAAAAAGGCTCTTTTTGATTGATTTTGAAATTTTCCCTTTTTGATCAAGTAAAAATTTATTTTCCTCCCCCCCCTCTCCCATTAAATTCAGCATACACAAAAACCTTCACGGTCAATTGTTTTTTACCAAAGGTTGAATAAAAACTACCCTCGCCACTTGCCCAACCTTTTTTTTAGGGGGGGCTTGTCATCAGCTGGTATAAAATATGCCCCCAAAAAAATTCAAAAAAACCATTTTCTTTTGCCCCGGGGCTAAAAAACCTTCCCTGAGAACTGGGGTTTAAATTTCCCCACGGGCTACAATTTTTTTTCAGTCCTTTTCCCAAAAGTCAGCATTTGTTGTTCCCTTTCCCTCTGTGGGTAAAGGTTTTTTTTGTATTGCTAGTGGGGTTTGTTGAATTTTTTTGGGGGTTTTTTTTTTTTTTCCCAAACTGAAAACAATTTTTTTTTTTAACCCTTTCCCGGGGAAACGACAATAAATTTTAAAAGTGCTTTACTTCCAAACAGTCGCCCCTACCATAAACCCCAAAAAACAAATTTTCCCCCCTTCCCGCATTTTTGTTAGCAAATAAAGCAGATCCTTACAAAAAGATGCTTTCCTCAGTACCAACTTAAATTTTGAATAGGGACTATGGTAACTTTCAGCATCAAAGCAAACACGTACTTTTAAAAACATTGAACGAAATCATAATGTTAACATGAAAAATTGTTCTTAATTTTAATTTGACTAAAAATACTTACACCCGGGGAACTTTTTCCCAAAAATTGGGGAAACCACTCACCTTTTCTCAAAATACAAGTACCCCGGGACCTTCTTCTAAAAGAACTTTATTTAAAAACAAACGAAAAAAAAACCTCCCGCCTCCCCACAAAAAAAAAAATAAATAAATTAAAAAAAATAACTTTCTTTTAGCAGTAAACAGTAGGGTAAAATTTTGCTCCCATAAGAAAAAACCCAAACACAGAAACTTTTTTTCAAGACTGGCACAAACATTTTAAACTTGAAAAAACAACAGACAAAAAACAACGACGAACAACCTAAGGTGGGAGGAAAAAAACAAGCGCAAGCCAACAAAAATCAACTGTCTCCTTTTTAATGGGCTTAGCAAAGATTTGGGGGGGGGTTTTAAAAATTAAAAAAAAAAATGTAAACCCTGAAATTAAGGGAAAAAATATTTTAGATATGGGAAAAATTTTCCCCTAGCTCATGTGGGAACCATCGTAAACCTTTTTAAAAAAAGATCTATTTGTATTGCCTGCTCCGAGACTTTTCGTCCATTTGGGTCTGAAACCCTCAGAGAGTTTTCAGAAAAAATTTTTCCCCCGTTTTAAAGCACCGGTTTTCCCTCCGATCGTATCTGCGCTTCCCGGCGTCAAAAAGAGAACAAACCCCAAATCCGTAAATTTGTGGTTTTTCTCAAACCCCCACCCAAAGGGGGCAAAAAAAGAATCCAATTTTTACCCCCAAAAACCCCAGCGAAGGGGAGTTAAAAAGAAACAAACGAAAGTGTTTTGGGGGGGGAAAAAATTGCTGAAAAACTAAAGACAAACATGCAAACAGTTTTTAAAATGTAGGGGAAATCTTTGGAAACCTACGCTTGAGGATCCAACCAAGGATGCAAGGGAGATCAAAAGACAAACCCCAAAAATGGACAGAAAAAAAATACAAATAACCTCGATTTAAAACGAAACCCAAAATTTAAAAAAGAAATGAGGCAGGGGGAAAAGTAAAAAAATAAAAATTTTTTGGGGTGAAAAAGATCAAACATATGTTTCAAATTTTATAAACCTCTATTAACTGTCCCCATCTTTTTCAGTCGTTCCCCACTTTTAAACTTAAAAATTTGAGTTTTTAACTTTTTAGTTCCCCGAGAAAAATTTTAACCCTTTTTGGAAGAGCCAAAGGGGATTTGGTCGTTTTGCTTCAGTGCTTGATATGGGCCCAAATTTTAAATTTCCAAAATCACGACATAAAAATGCAAACCACTTGCAAAAACCCTTTTTAAAAATTAAAAAGAGAAAAAAATAAAAGCTTCTTCCTCTAAAAAATTTATATACAGTCCGAAATTAAAAAACTGTTTATAAAATTTAAAATAAAATTTTTGTCAAGTTGCTCAATCAAGCAAGCGCGCCCCAAAAAGCGACAATCTTTCAGACAGCTTTGGGGGTGGGGAAAAGGGTTTAGGGTGAGAAAGTGGGTATGCGCTTTTGTTATAAACAAAAATAGGGACAGCCCCTTTTTTAAAGTTAAAAATTTGGAAAATGGAAAACGTGGGGACTGGAACTTCCATATCCCTTTTCCCTCTGATGTTTTTGATTGGGGGAATTCAAGAAGTTAACTTACCCACTTGCCAAAATTCGGGGGGGGGTTCAACCGGGGGGGGGTTTTTTGGGGCGGGGAATGGTTTAAAACCAAAGGGGGGGGCTATCCCTCCATTTGTCTCTGCCCCTTGTCTTGAATCACAAAAAAAAAACACCCACACAAAAAAACCCGCCAAAATTTTAACCCCCCATTGCCCCCCTAAACCGAAAAACCCACTACTTTCCACCGGCGGGGGGGGGGGGAGGCGAAAGGGACGGGGGACCCCAGGAGTCGGGCCGGGCCGGTTTTTCACCCCCCAAAAAGGGGGGGTTTAAATTAGAAGGGGGCGGGGGGGCCTTAGCAGTTTGGCAAACCCCTTTCCCCCAACTTTAAGTTTTTTCTTTTTCCTTGGGGCTGCCCCCCTTAAATGAATTCTTTAAACCATCGGGAAAAAAAATGGGGGCGGGAAGGGGGGGGGGGGAAAAAGAATTGCGGCAAAATTTTTAAAGGGTTGGGGGGGGCAAATGTTGGGTTGGGATACACACCCGGAAAGCCTTTTTTGTGGTTGAAATTTTTAAAACCAAAAGGAAAGGGGGTTGGGGCGGAGGGGGAGGTGAGCCCCCTTTTTTGGGGGGGGGGGGGGGTTTTGGGGGGGAAAAAAAAAGGGGAAAAAACCCGGGGGGGAATTTTTAAAAAAAAAATTTTAAATTTTTTTTTAAAAATTGCGTTAAAAACCCCTTTTTGTTTTATTTTTTTTACGGCAAAGCCAAAAAGGCCCGGGACCCCCGGGGTGGGGGTTTTTGGGGGGGGGGGGGGGGGGGGGGGGGGGGCCCCCGGGGGGGGGAAAAATTTTTAAACCCTGAAAATTCCCCCCCCAAAGTGGCCCCCGAAAAAAAAAAAAATTTTTTTTTTTTTTTGGTTGGGGTGCTTTTTTTTTTTAACTTTTTTTAAAAAAAAGGGGAGGGGGGGGTTTTTTTAAAAAAATTTTTTTTTTAAAAAAAAAAGGGGGGGGGGGTTTTTTAGGGGTTTTTGGGGGGGAAAAAAATTTCTAAAAATTTTTATAGAACCTCCTCTTTTTTAAACCAAAAGGTGGGGGGGGGGTTAGGAAAAAATCTTTGGGAAAAATTCTTGTTTTCGGGGGGGTTTTTAATTTAAACAAGGTTTGTGTTTCCCCCCAAAATCAAAAAACCTAAATAAAAAAAAATTTTGGCGTCGGTTTGGGGTAGACCCCCCTATAAACAAAAAACCCCCCCCCGGGGGGGGAAATTTATGGTTGAGTTTTTTCAGCTTTTTTTGGGGAAAGGGGGGCAAAACTAGTTAGGGTGGGGGGTGGGGGGGGGGGGGGGGGGGGGTTTTGGGAAATTGGCCCTTTTTTTATAAACTTAATTTTGAGAACATGTTAAATTTAAAAAAGAACCCCCCCCCCCCCCAAAAAAAAAAAAAAAAAAAATTAATATATGTACCTCAGTCACCCCAGTTTTTATAATTTTTCTTTTCTTGTTTCTTTGGTTAAAAGGCGGTCTTTTTTTAAGTGGGCCTCCATTTCTTTGTTTCCACTTTTTCACTTTTTTTCCCTTCTTCAAAGCGTCACACGCCGTGCATTGTCTGTGTGTTTCATATTAAACAAAAAACCGTTTCATTTGAGGCGACGCCACTGAGTGGCCGCCGTTCAATAAGTTTTGGGTTTGTATTATCAGATTTTTTTTTTTTTTTATTTTGGGGGGGGGGGGGGGACGAGCCATCTGGTGACAAATGCAGCTAGACTTTTTTTTTGGGGGGGGGGAGGGGGAAGGGGTGTCCTCGAATGTCTTATTCTTGCGGCAAAGGCAACCACCTTTACATCATCACTGTAAATATTCTGCTGACGCGAGCTATGTTTGCGTGTTCGTGTTTTATATTCGTGCCTTCCATTTCCCGGCGGGGCGCACGATGGTCATTCTTCCGGTAAGGTGGAAACTGGATTTATACGGCACAATTTTTTAAAACTTATGCCTGCATGTAGGCTACTGCGGCAACTACATTCCGAGTTGCATCATCAAAATAAGACTGCTTAAAACGGTTCAGAGCAACAAGAGACAGAACATGTACGCGATTCATTATGTCCGTTTCAGCAATCCATCATTGTCTCAGTTCCATTAAACCTGGGGGAGAAAAACCATTGGTTAATAGGATCCGGCACGGTAAGCCACGAGCTGCTGCTGATTAATCAAGGAAAAGGAGAAGAGAGGTGAAGGGGAAACCGCCAAAGACATAGCCCACTTTCAGGGATTAGGTAGAATAGCGGACAGCGCTGTGGACTCGCTTAACGGTGGACGAATTAGTTTAGTTGCTGTTGTTGTTGTTGTTGTTGTTGTTGTTTTTCCGGGCCCGCACTCTTCATGGCGTTGATCTGGAAGGTGTCCTGGCCGAAAGGTTGTCTGCTCCAGGATTGAACGTCCGGACAGGACTGGGCTAGTCCATATTCTATAGCCGCTAGGTCTGGATTGCAGTAGGGATAGGGCTGCTGACGCTTGGACTGGTCATACTGTCCGTTAGTGGGATACTTCAGGTTTGGCTAACCTGTATCACCCCCCACTCCCCCGATCCCCCTCCAACCGTTCTTCCAACCAGTGTTCCCTGATTGGGACAAGCCTCAGGTACAGCTAAAACAATCGTTTCCTTTCATTCAAATAGTCCTCCATCTCCTCTTGTTCAAGACTGAAAAAAGGCTGAAAACGTAACAGCACTTACAACAACAACGAAGAGAGAGAGAGAGAGAGAGAGTGACTAAAGGTTATAAAGCATTACGTATGTCAGTTGAATATACGGATGATCCACCCAAAATACAATGAATCCACACAAAAAAAAAGGGGGGGGGGGTAAGTAACGCTTATTCAGTACTTGGTTACGAAACAGAAAAATAGATTCACAGCACATGAATGTGTCTAATGAGATGTTACAATTCACGGACAGAAAAAACTGCACAAGCAATACAGTACTTCCAAAATGGCTGCCATGCAGGAGAATGGCTTGTAAGAAAAACTGAAGCGGAAATGAGATGAAGAAAACCGGTTGTCAGCTCGTAATTTGTAACACTTTAACATTTTAAATTACCTTCTCCCACTGTTGATATTAGTAGGCCAGTCTAAGATGAGGACGAAGAGGTACGTGCGGCGGAAGGACAAGCGGAAAATAATGTCTGTATTTTGTCATTTAGCGCACAATGCAGTGTTGATTCCGGGCCCTTCGCCTGCACACACCACACACACACACACACACACACCCGTCACACTCACACACACACACACACAACACAACCCGTCACACACACACACACACACACACCACACACCACACACACACACACACACACACACACACGAGCACGAGAAAGGGAGGATGTATCAGCGATAGATTAAATTCCCATAACCAGAAAGTACCCAAGCCTCCACCTCCCCGTCCTACTTTTTTGTTTTGTTATGCTTTTGTTTGTTTGTTCTTATGAAACTGTTCAATTGCAGGGAGGGGAGGGGGGGGGGGGTTACTGTCAAAGATTGAATTGACAGCGATAATTGCTTTGGTAAAACTTTCGAACTGAATTTCAGTTTTACTAAGATCGTGAGTGTCTGCGTAAGATAATGCATCGTTTTGTAATAACTTTAAAGTAGTTTTAGAAAACAAATACAGTTTTTTTTGCGCTAATAATGTACTAAGAGATACGTTTAGCTGAAACGATAAATTTCATCCTTGTAAAATTGGAAGAGAAAAAAATTCCGTGGATCACCATTTGTAGTAATGCGCTTGTTCATATCATTTTGGGGGGGATTGCTAAACATTGAAGAGTAAATTTGAAAAGCAGCACAAATTTATAGATATTGAGAGGGGCGGAGGGGGTGGGGGGGGGGGGGGAGGGAACGCGAAAAGGGAATGGCGAAACCATTTGACCCTTTAAATGTTTCTGGGAAAAGGACTACATTTCAAGAGCAATTTTTTTTTTTAGAAACTAGTGAGCCAGTAACAGTGTCTGACTCACGTGCACGTGTGTGTGTGTGTGTGGTGTGTGTGTGTGTGTTTGTGTCAGTGTGTGTGTGTGTGTGTGTGTGTGTGTGCGTGGAGGGTTGAATGGTTAACAAACTGATCCTACATTACTAGAGCGTTTGAGTTCCTTTCTTACATCCATCTTCATCCCATTATCCTCAATCTCTCCTCTTCATCCCCCCCCCCTTCCACACAACAACACCCCACACACACACACAACATAACACACACCACACAACACACACACACACACACACACACACACCCTTGCACCGCGCTCGCGCGGCTCGCAACACACACACCAAAACAACACACACACACACACACACATCGACACACAAACACGCACATAGACTAAGTGCTCTATTCCTTTATTTCTACTGACACATATCGTGAAAACTGATAATACTTATATCAGGAAACAGTTCAATGTATGCCTCTTGAAGCGGTGGTCCTGAACAAGCTAATGGTACCAGTAACATAATTTGTGTTTTGTAATGCTGATCCTCTGAGGTCACAATTGTATAACTTGCTCTCTCCTGTTTATTACTCATTTCGGCTGTCTGTGATCACCATCATTAAAGTTTAAATTAAAATCAAATTATGCTAAACTATCATCAGCAGATTGTCGCGTCACATTCGACCATCTTCGATTTGTATTAGTGTGGTGGTACGTGTAGTGTGCACGTGCGCGAATGTACATGTGTGTATGTGTGTGTGTGTGATGTGTGTGTGTGTGTGACGCGGCGCGCGGCGCGCGTGTCAGTATGTTTGTGTGTGCTGTGTGAGTGTGTGTTTTGTGTGTGTGTGGTGGGTATTGCGTGTGTGTGTATTTGTGTGTGTGTGTGTGTGTGTGTGTGTGTGTGTGTGTGGGTTTGTGTGTGGGTGCAAGGTAGTTACAGGCTAAATCTCTATGTCACCGATCGGCGGGTTACTAAACTAGTTACGTTCCACGTGTTTAGAGTGGTTGTGTGGATTCAAGATTAATAGAGCGTCGTGACGCGTTACTGCGTGCGATGTGTGTGTGTGTGTGTGTGTGTGTGTGAGTGTGTGTGTGTGTGTGTGTTGTGTGTGTGTGCTGTGCGCGTCGCGCGGGGTAGACTGGGGTTTTAGTTAGCTGGGGTTAGGCTAAGCTTCCTCAGGGATTAGTGTAGTAGGGTTAGCTAGGTAGGAGGCTGGGGAAATAGGACATACAGTATTCTTTCATTCCATGTCTTCACTTATGAGGAAGGAAATGGAAGCGGGATGGTTGGTTTCGTTCCCGATTGTTACCCTTTTGTTACTTGGTCTTACTCCAGAGGAGGCGGGGCAGGTTATCGCTGTTGTTGTGTTGTCAGTCTGTGAGGTTTTGTGGTAAATTGTCGTGTTGTTGCACGGAAGCAACAACTTGTCCGTTGCGTTCAGGTGTGTCTGGCTCTGTGGAGGGGTTACACTGCTCTGACCAATTCGTTGTTTGTGTGGTGAGTAGAGTTCGCTTGATTCCGACCTGGGCGGAATTGCGTTGGGGTAGCTTCACTTCGGGTCCTGGTGTTCGTCCGGGAGTGGACGTACTCCTTGTAGGTGCGGCGGCAGCGCCGGTTAGTTTTTGAAAGTGACTTCGCAGTCATAGTTAGTGCCAGGTCTCGTCGGTTTGGGTTGCCTTGGCCTGTGCTGAGTCGGTATGTCGTCCCTTGTTGGCAGCCACTGTCAGCCAGTTGCAGAACTGTGTGGTTGTTATCGTTGTTTGTCCAGTTGTGTCAGGCAGGTTCTGTTTCCGTCTGAGGCTCGGGGCCCAGACCACTCAGACTACTTGCCGCGTGCGGGCAGGTTAGCGGCGCTTTCCAGTACCTGTTGTTTTCCGAGAGAGGGTGACCACCCCAGGGCCGGCTCCTTCTGTGGGGATGTCTCCTCACAGCTACCGGTGCTCTTCCGGGAGTTCTCCGGCACTGGTTTCCTCTTCCTGTTCTGGCGTCCTGTGGAGAGGGCCGGCTGCACCAGGCTTTTTTTTTTAACCTCAGTGTCCGACGGGGCCTTCAGGGGAGGAGGCGTCCTACGAGCCCCGGACCCAACGAATCGAGAGGGCGTCTGGTGTGTGTGCGTTGGGTGTTACGTGCCCCATTTTTTTTTTTTCCGGGGCGGGAGGATGTCAGACTGGCGGGCGAGGCCACGGTCAGCGCGGGGGTGCAGAGTATTCGGGGAGGGTGTCGGACCGCGGAGGAGCCCACGGACAGCGCCGGGGTTGCAGAGTCTTCGGGAGGTGTCAGCCTGTGAGGGCCAACGTACAGCGCCGAGGACTGGAGCTTTCGAGGGCCGGGATGGGTTGTCCCTGTTTGTGATTAGAAGGGTGTGTAGCGTTTAGGTAGTAGGGTTAGGGGGTGTTAGATACTGCCTCCTTTTAGGACGTAGTGGCGGCACAGTGTAGGGTACTTGTCGTTGCCTCCTTAGGGACGCAGCGACCCAGTTTGGTAGTGGGTCCGGGTTAAAAGAGAAGGGTGAGTCCTGGGGAGAGGTGTGGGTGGTATGCGTCGTTAAGAGATTAGAGTCCCTTTGGTAAATCCTTGTCCCCTAGTAGTTAGTCACCACGTGTGCGGGCTATCGCTGTAGTCCCCAGGTACAGTGATATACCGCAACTGGTGTTTTAGGTTAGGTTAGGGATCTTCCCAGGTCTTTATAGTAGAGGTAGGGCGGTGAGTCAGCGGAATTGGGATACTTGTGTGCAGTTGTGGATGTGAAGTGAAGTGGTGGACGCCATGGAGTGTGTGTGAAATAAAGAAAGCGTGCGTGATTGTAAAACTGTGTTAGTGGTGTTGTTGTCTGACCTAGGGTGTGATAGGCGTGGGTAGGGGTGGTAGGGCCGTCCGGCTTAGCGTCTGTGAAACTTTGGTGGAGATGCGGGGTACTTAGGTGAGATTGGGTAGGTGATAGTATGCTAGAAGGGACGGTAGGGGGTGTGTGTCCGGTGGTGTACGTTGTGTGAAATGTAAAGTGGGTGGTTGGTGGGGAGCGTACCAGTACCTCTGGGAGGTGGTACGCAGTGTCCTGTTCACTTTAGGCAGCTTTCCAGTGGGCATAGGGCGGGGCCACTTGTGTTGTGTGTTGGGTTGGCGCTACGAGTGATGTGAGGTATGAATGGTCAATAAATGAGTGGTTGTTGGAAGTGTGAGTAGTGATTACGGGGGAAATTAAAACCCTAAAAAAACCCCCCGGGGGTTCCCCAAAAACCCCAAAGGGGGGGGGGGTTTTTAAAATTTTTTTCCAAAAAAGGGGGGAAAAAAACCGAGGGGGGGGTTTGGGGGGGGGGGGGGAAAGGGGGGGGGAAAAAATTTTTCCCCCCCTTTTGGGGGGGGGAAAAAAAAAAAAAATTTTTTTGGGGGGGGCCCCCCCTTTGGAAGGGGGGGGTTTTAAAAGAAAAAAAAAAAATTTGGGGGGCCCCAAAGAAAATTTTTTAAAAAAAAAAACCCCTTGGGGGCCCCCCAAAAATTAAAAAAAAAAAGGGGTTTGGGAAATTTTAAAAAAGGGGCCCCAAAAAGGGTCCCCCCGGGGGAATTGGGTTTGGGGGTTTTGGGGGGGGGGGGGGGGCCCCTGGGGGGGGAAAAAAAATTTAAAAAAAAAAAAAAATTTTTTTTTCCCAAAAAAAAAAGGGGGGAAAAGGGGGGGGGTTTTTGGGGGGTTTTTTAAATTTTTTTTGGGGGGGGGGTAAAAAAGGTTTTTTGGTAAAATTTTAAAAAAGGGGTTTTTTTTTTTTTTTTGGGAAAAAAAAAAATTTTGGGGGGGGAAAAAAAACCCCTTTTTTTTTTCCATTTTTTAAAAAGGGCCCCCCCGGGGGGGGGGCCCGGGGGGTTTTTTTTTTGGGGGGCCTTTTTTTAATTTAAAGGGTTAAAAAAAATTTTTTTTGGGGAATTTTCCACCCAAATTTAAAAAAAGGGGGGTTCCAAGGGGGGCCCAAAAAATTTTAAAAAGGGGGGGGTTTTTTCCCCCGTTTTTAATTTTTTCCTTTTAAATTTTTTGGGGGAAACCCGGGGTTTTGGGGGGGGGGGTTTTTTTGGGAAAAAATTTGGGTTTTTTTGGGGTTTTTTTTTTAAAAAAAACCCCCCAAAAAATGGGGGTTTTTGGGTTTTTTCTTTTGGGGGGAAAAAAATTTTTTTGGGGTTTTCCCTTTCCCGGGCCCGGGTTTTTTTTGGGGGAGAAATTGGGAAAAAAAAATTTTTTTTCCCCCCCCCCAAAAAAAAAAAAATTTTTTTCCCCCTTTTGTTGGGGGCTTTTTTTAAAAATTCCCCCCCAAAATTTTCCCTATTTTTGGGGGGGAAAAAAATTTTTTTTTTTTTAAAAGGGCAAAAAAAAGGGGTTTAAAAAAGGTTTTTCCCCCCAAAAAAGGGGGGGGGGAAAAAGGGCCCCAAAAAAAAGGGAATAAAAAACCGGCAAAGGGGGTTTTTAAAAAAAAACCCCCAAAAAAAAAAAAGGGGGGGGGGTTTTTTAAAAGGGGGGGGAAAAAAGGGAAAAGGGGGTTTTTTTTTAAAAAAAAAAGGGGGGAAAAAAAAAGGGGGGGTTTTTTTAGGGGGGGGGGGAAAAAAAAAAAAAAAAAAAAAAATTTTTTTTTGGGGCCCAATTTTTTTTTTTTTGGGGGGTTTTTTTTTTGGCCTTAAAAAAACCCCGGGGGGGAAAAAAAGGGGGGAAAAAGGGGGGAAAAAAAACCCCCCGGGTTTTTTTTCCCAAAAAGGGAAAAAGGAAAAAAGGGTTGGGGGGAAAAAATTTCCCCCATTAAAAATGGGGGGGGAAAAAAAAAAAAAAGGGGGGGGGGAAAAACCCCCCCCCAAAAAAACCCTCCTAAATTTTAAAAAAGGGGAAAAAGGGGGGTTTTTTTTTTGGGGGGGGGAAATTTTTGGGTGGGGGGGAAAAAAAAAGGTTTTTCCAAAAATTTTAATTTTTTTTAAATTTCCCGGAAAAATTTAAAAAATTTAAAAAAAAACTTTTTTGGGGGGGAAAAAAAAGGGACCCCTTTAAAAAAAAGGGGGGGAAAAAACCCCAAATTTTGGGCCCTTTTTAAAAAAAAAAAAAAAAACCCCCAAAAAAACAAAAAAAGGTTAATTTTGGGGGGCGGGGTTTTTAAAAAAAAAAAAAAAAAAAAAGGGGAAAAAAGGGAAACCCCCAAAATTTTTGGGGGTTTTTTTTTTTTTCCCCCAAAAGGTTTTTTTCCCCCCTGGGGGGAACCAAAAAAAAAATTTTTCCCAAAAGGAAAAAGGGGCATTTTTGGGGAAAGGTAAAAAGGGGTTTTTTTTTGGGGAAAGGGGGGGGCCCCCCTTTTTTAAAAAAAAAAATTTTTTTTTTTGGGGGGGGGGTTAAAAAAAAAATTTGGGGGGAAAAGGGGGGAAAAATTTTAAAGGGCCCAAAAAATTTTTTTTGGGGGAAAATTTTTTTGGGGCCCCAAAAAAAAAAAAGGGAACAACCCGGGAAAAGGGGGGGGGAAAAAAAGGGGCCCCCCCCCGGGGGGAAAAAAAAATTTTAAAAAAAACCCAAAAAAAACCCAAAAAAAAGGGGGGGGGGGGAAAAAAAAAACCCCCCTTTTAAAAAGGGGGGGGGAAAATCGGGGGGTTTTTAATTTTTTTAAAAAAATTTTGGGGGAAAAATTTTCCCCCCCAAAAAAGGCCCTTTTTTTCCCCAAATATTTTTTCCCAAAAACCAAAAAAAAAAGGGGGGGGGCCCTTTTTTTAAAAAAAAAATTTTTTCCTTTGGGCCTTTGGTTTTTTAAAAATTTGGAAAGGGAAAAAAAAAAATTTCCCGGGGAAAAATTTTTTGGGGGTTTTTAAAAAAATTTGGTGGGGGAAAAAAAAAAAACCCCCCCCCCAAAATTTTTTTTTTTTGGGGGCAGGGGGGAAAAAAAAAAACCCCCCCCCCAAAAAAAAATTTTTTTTTAAAAAAAAAAACCCCAAAATTTGGGGGGAAAAAATTTTTGGGGGTTTTTTGGGGGGGGGTTTTTTTTTTAAAATTCGGGGTTTTTTAAAAAAGGGGGGGGGGTTTTTTTTTTTAAAAAAAGGGGGGGGGGAAAAAAGGAAAAAGAGAAAAAAAAATTTTTTGGGTTAAAGGGGGTTTTAAGGGGGGTTTTCAAAAAAAAAAAAAAGGGGAAAAAAAAAGGGGGTTTTTTTTTTGGGGGAAAAAAAAAAAATTTTTTTTGGGGTTTTTTTTAAAAAAAACCCCCCAAAAAATTTTTTAAAAAAAATTTGGGAAAATTTCCTTTTTTTAAAAAAAAAAAAATTTTTTTTTTAAAGTTTTTTTTTTAGGGGGGGTTTTAAAAAAAAAAAGGGAAAGGCCGGGGGAAAAAAAATTTTGGTTTGGGGGGGGGGGGCCCCAAGGGTTTTTTGTTTTTTTTTTTTAAAGGGGGGGGGGGGGCCCGGTGGGGGTTTCCCCCCCTTTTTTTTTTGGGGGAAATTGGGAAAGGGTTTTGGGCCGGTTTTGGGGGGGGGTTTTTTTTTTTTTTTGGGGGGGGTTTTTTTTGGGGTGTGGGTTTTTTTTCCCCCCCGGGGGGGGTTTTTTGGGGGGGGGGGCCCCCCAAAATGAAAAAAAGGGGGGCCCCCGGGGGAAACCCTTTTTAAACCTTTTTTCCCCCTTTTT
>JAMYXO010004558.1:0-17228 GCA_033310375.1 Conus canariensis | reverse complement strand
ACAGAGACAGAGGCAGAGACAGGCAGGCAGGCAGGCAGAGATGGTGACAGAGAGTCAGAGAGAGACATTCAGACAGACAGACAGACAGACAGACAGACAGACAGACAGACAGAAGCAGACGGACAAACAGAAACACAGAGACAAGGAGAGTGTGTGCTTGTAACATTCCCCTCCCCTTTCAGTGCTTGTGTGTGTGTGTGTGTGTGTGTGTGTGTGTGTGTGTGTGTGTTGTGTGTGTGTGTGTGTGTGTGTGTGTGTGTGTGTGTGTGTGGTGTGGTGCGTGGTGTGTGCGTGCGTGCGTGCGTGTGTGCGTGCTGTTGCGTGGTGTGTGTGTGTTGTGTTGTGTGTGTGTGTGTGTGTGTGGTGTGTGTGTGTGTGTGTGTGTGTGTGTGTGTGTGTGTATGTGCGCGCGCGCGCGCGTGCGTTTGTGGTTGAGAGAGAGATAGAGAAAGAGATAGAGAGGGAGGAAGATTGAGAGAAAGAGAGAGAGGGTGGGGGGACAGACAGATAGACAGATAAAGATATACGTCTAACTTGCTCTATGTACAACAACGTTCCCCCCCACCCCCCACCCCCCCCCCACACACACACCGCACATGTGCGCGCCACCACACACACGCACACACACAGAGACACGCACATACAAACACTCTTGTGCGCGCGCATACACACACACACACGATTGCGCGCACGCACACACACACACATAAACACATGCACGCACGCACGCTCGCGCGCACGCATGCACGAACGCACGCACGCTCGCACACACGCGCGCGCACACATCACACACACACACACACACACACACACACACACACACACACACACACACACACACACACACGCACAGAAGCATGTACTCACCACAATCCTCCAAAAACAAAATGGCTTTAGAACTGCATATCCAAACAATGATAGTACTCCTTTGCTGTGTTTCCAAAGGCTGAACTGTTCCCTATTACTGTATATAGAAGCAATCTATTTCACAGTTCACACTATTCTAAAAAAAATAAATAAATACATAAATAAAATAAAATAAATCATGCAAGCTGTGGCTCATTACACATTAGCCTACAAGGTTCCTCACACACACACACACACACACACACACACACACACACACACAACACACACACACACACACACGGGGATCGAAGCCCGTACACGCTAGTGTCGTGTGTGATTGATGTATATTATATATATATATAATATATATATATTATATATATATATATATATATATATATGGTCTTCTGGCAAGTTGGTGTTTCGAGTCTGTACACGATTGTCTCTATCTATGCCCCTATCTGGAGTTTTGTCGTGCCGTTCCCTGGGCTGCTTATTGATGATTGGTCGAAGTCAGGGTGTGGCCTTGTCAGTTTCATGATGTCTGTCAACTCTAAGTGTCGTCTGTTTTTTGACTGTCTGATTTAGTTGTTTGCGACTCCTGGCTCGAGACGGAGGTCTTCTGATCCAGCGTTCGGTGAGGCGGTTTTGCCACTTTGTTTAGTGGGCTGCCAGGAAACCCATCGGTGTGTCCTTGTGACAGCTCGGGATTCCTAGAAGAAGTTATCTGTGTGTCGGTGTCTGCCACCAGTGTCCACGCCTTCAAGGGAGCGAGGGTTTCCCCGGTCTGGAGTTGCTCTGGCGGGTGTTTGTCCTGTATTGTCTTCGTTGGTCATCGTAACTCCAGGTGAGAAGTGTAGGGCAGGTTGTTCATTGAAGAAGGGAGTTGGAGGTAGATGATTCTGGATCGAAACGCGTCGTTTGTACATAGGCGAAACGTGAGAAGCGCCATTCAGTTTAGTATATATATATTATATATATATATATATATATATATATATATATGAAACAAACAAACAAACAAACAAACCACACACACAGAGGATCTAGGGGCCGTAAATCGAGCCGGCTTGTAGACAAGGGGGGAAGGAGTGAGAGGGAGGTGTCATATGCTTGATGCGCGCTACTGTTTCAGGCGAGAGAATATCGTCATGCGCGCGCGCGCGCGCCGAATGTCGGTATGTGCGGTGGTTGTGGTTTTCACTGCATTGTGTCTCCGTCGTTCGTTGAAAATGAATTTAAAAAAAAAAAAAAAAAAAAAAAACCGCGGTATTTTTATTCCGGTAATTATCCAGTCAAACCATAAGTTCGTATATATGAAAATTGATGAGGATTATAATAGGTTTTTGTTTATTCTTATTTTTCTTTTGATTGGAGAAGAAAATTATTTCGTATGCCCCTCTTTTCATATGAAGGATGGCTGTTGCGCCGAAGCGATAATGGGAGGGGGGATGGTGGTGTGCTTTGACCTCGAGTAGGGGGAAGAGGGAGTGTGAAGGTGGATATTGTAGTTGGAAAGAAAATGGTATATGGTTGTTTGTGTGAAGTTGGTGAATTATATGACATTGGTGGTTTGAATTGATGAATATTTGCGGTGTTATGCATTGATATATTTAATACATTATGTTTTCTTTTTGTGATTATGATTGGAAGTTGGAATAGGTAGTTTTTAAATTTATTGTGTTATTTTTAAGTTAGTGCAGTGATTTGGTTGCAAGTTGAAATTGATTAGGCGTATGCCTAGTCACGTACAGCCCAGCAGGGGGGCGCCGTCCTGTCGCTCCGCTTTTGTTAGTATGTCTGGGTCTTCGTTACTATATATGGCCTCGCCGGTCATTTGTTTTCGATCGCTATCAGTTTTGGTGATACTGCGTTGTTTGAGTTCAGGGCAGTGACAGTGGTCATTCATTTTATTATTGGATTATGATACCATATCGGGGTTGACACAATATTGTCTCTTATTCAGCAGCGGCGAGCGCTTCCGCTCTCTGGTGTTGTTGTTCTGGTTGAATCGTTTGGCATTCATTATATGCCGTTGAAGAAACAGTCATTCTTTATTCTTTACACCGATCATCTGTTGTGTATTGAACTGTTAGGATCTACAGTTTCGTCATCCTTCCGGGGCAGGTGTTGGTGAGAAAGTGATGGGAGAGATATGGGGTATCGGTCAGAAATCTGCTAATGCATTTAAAACCACAGTGCCAGCTCTACACAGATGCCTACCACTGTAAACTACTGCATTCCACAATCGCACGCACAGAAATAGGTGCACAGTTCACTCGCGCTCACGTACAGTCGCAAACACGTTCACATTTTGTTCTCTTACTTTTCTGTCTCTCATTGTTACGCACTAGGTCTGGGCCAGCACAACTTACCTGAAAGGTTTGAGTTATGAGGAAAGGCTAGAAAAGATGAAACTACCCAGCATGTCTTACAGAAGGATACGAGGAGATCTTATAGAAGTGTATAAGTATACACATGGACTGTACATGTTGGAAAACTCCTTGTTTGAGAAAGAGATTAGGACAATCACCAGGGGACATTGCTTTAAGCTGAAAAAAAAATAACACAGATGCAGCACAAGTATCCGACAGAACTTCTTCTCTCAACATGTGGTGATTTGGAACCACCTTCCTTCCAGTGTTACTCAAGCACCTTCCTTGAACAGTTTGAAAAACAGACTGGACTGTGTCATGAAACAGGACATATATAGTTTAGATGTGCCTCCCACCTTCAGTTTCTGATCAAAACATAAGTAGTTTTCAGCAAAAAGTTATGGAAAGCTTTACTGGTCAAAACACCAGCAGAAGATTATACACTCGTTCTACAGAAAGATGTACAAATCAGAATCCAAAATATCATAAAAGGAAACAAATCGATTTTAACATAAATTTTTATTAGTTTCACAGAACAACCCTTCTGCAATATTTGGTTTAAAAAAATCTCGGCCTCAAACAGTTTTTTTTGCAATTTTTCATTGAACACAATGGTCTGAAACGAATGTTGTAATTTGCGTTATGCCGCATTGCTAGCTTCAAAATTCAATGAACGCAAAACAGGAAACAAAATCCACCATTACTTTCCATTTTCAACTCCAGAAATTAATATCGTTTCATAGCATACTACGCCTGTTTGCTTTCTCTAAGCAAACTCGTCAAACTTTATATGAATTCAACAGCTAAAAGACAAAAGCTTTTTTTTTTCATCCACCAACTCCTCAAACAAAATCTCTTATTTAGCATAACAATAGGAAGGACAAAAATGTATAATGAAAAAGTGAAACTTAATCACTCCTTTCACTAAATTTCAGCGAACTGTGTGATAATAAGTAGGTGAAAATTACTTCAAACCTCAAAAATAATTATAACGTAGATTACAAGCTCTTGTAACATAGATTACAGTTTTTACACATTGCCAGAAACTTCCAAAAGACCAAACCTACCGGAATGAAACGAAGCAAAATGAAAGATTATGAACCTTAGTATTATTTTTTAGCTTCATAGCTGGTGATTTCAACAAAGGAAACGTATATTACTTCTGATCACGTAGATTACTTCTGGTCAGTCTCTGTTACTTTCCTGTTTATAAAAGAACTTAAACACTTTAATGTAAAAAAAAAATGTCTTTTATGGTAACACATATTAAGGAAACTCTCCCTTAAGTGGTGATTCAGTACGTGTGTATTGACCACAGACAAAGAAAAATGTGACTGCAAGATGCTGCTTAATCCTAGCCATCCAAATGATGGGAAACAGCCAAGTCACTGCACTTTTTAGAACAAATCCCTGATCAGATGCTGATCTTCCTGAAGCTGAAATGTCCGCCCAAATCGACCTGTTGCTTTTGGTTCTTGTATAATGCAGATGATGTCATCAAAGGACACCCACAATTCATCTTGGTGACGTGGCCACTTGTAGGAGTTCTCAACTTTTTTTTACTCTTTTCCATGAACTCAATATAGCACTCTCCTTCTTCCTCATCAATGTCCTTGACTTTCCCGACGTACCACTGCTTCTGATACACTGCTGCAACAAAGTCACCTTTGTCAGGATGAACGTCCAGGATTTCGGAATCAGGTAGCGCTGGGCCTTTGGGCTTTAGTCGATGTTCCTCCACAGCTGAGGTCGACAGCCTGTAGAATCACAATGTGTCACTGGAGTATGGCCTTGTGTGTCCATTGCAGTCGATGGATGTTTTGATTGACTGAGCTTGGAAATTTTCTTCCACATGGTGCATTGAGTCCACTGACTTTGACAGAGGTCCCCTGTCAGACAATTGTGACAACAGCAAGAGGTTGTTCTGGTCATGATGACGTTTCTCTCTACAGTGTAAACAGAGTGTACTTTCATAGTCCCTTTGCATGGGACTGTGTCTTTGGTCAGGGTTTCTAAGATCTGTTTTTCTCTGTTCACATCTTCCTCACTAACGAAGATGTAGTGAACCGTTTTTGAGGTCTCCTTTCCCCATTTGAAGAAGTCTTCACATCCTGGATTGTCCTGCTTTGGCAGGATGCTAGGTCGGCCATCCTCTTTGCCACCCCACCAAGGCCATCACAGGGCCCTTTTCCATGGCCGCTTTCGAAGAAGTTCCAACATGCCTTGACGCCAAGTACGTTTGCGTGATCAGAAATGACGTAGAACATAAATCTGTTCCTGTACATATACAAAGACAGAATGACAGACCAGCAGACACAACAAACAGAAACACAGAGAAATTTTCTCTCCATTCTGATTGTATAATTACTCCCGTTGGGAGTACAATAAGTCACAAATTTAGTTTTGTAAGCTACGTTACCATTTCTTGTAATCTACGTTATCAATTAACCCTCATACATTCGCTTTCTTTTTGCTTTCAATATCTCACCCTGAACTCATTGTTTGTATCTAATAATACTTGTTCTGCCTGTTCTAATGTCCAAAGTTCCAACTTTCTATTCTTTCATTGTAGAAAAAAGATATTAATGATATGGCTTCCCAAGGAATGTATTCTCCGTTACCATCACTTTCTTCCACCATAGTGCAGCTGTGAAGCTGCACACGTGACCATTGAGGCAACAAACATCATGACGGCTTTTTATAGATTCAGAAAACATTATACTTGCTGGCTTTCTGACACGGCTTTTGCAACAAGACACTTTCGAGAAACAGACAAGTCTAATGAAGGTATGTAAGCTACGTTACAACTGACATTGCTACATTGTGCATTAAAAAAAAAACTACCTAAGACACATCACGCCCCGATTTTGTGTTTAACCGTTTTCATGCTCTAACAACGTATCTAAAAATCATAATTACTACGAAGGTACCCACCTGTGTTTTGAACTTGGAAACCAAGCTCACTTTACCAGCATATCAATCAATTATTCATGGCTACACTGTTTCACATCCCAAATGTGGAATGCAAATGGTGAAACCAGGGAAGCAATTGTGATGCTTTAATAGCGTGGGTTCCGCAAAAAATAAAAACTTGACACGGAACAAACAAGTAACCTTTTCTGCAGTAACATTGCTTACGTAACGTAGATTTCTGTCCCAGTATTTTGTCAAGTCTGACGAAAAACTGGAAGGAGGGAGTTTTCCTGCAAGTTTAAGTGTAATTATCTTCCCTTAGGCGTATGTTTCTCATACATTTTCTTCAGACAGGTCACGTTAGCCAGTTTGGTAGAAACGAAGTCACGCAGATTACACGCTTATTGCCAACTTTGAAAAAGAGAAAAGAAAATCTTGATGCTTAAAGGAGTTCTCACCCATTTTTACAAATCTATTTGGACCAAATACACGGTTTTGGTATGTGGTCGTATTGCGAAACCCAGCCCCGAATCAGCCGCCTGTGCTCTCATCTTGCAGTGAGAACAGCATTTCCTGCGGACTGGGAAAGCAAGAGGCTGAAACAGGAACGAGAGCCTCGATTTCGATAAAAGGGGGGTTTCCCGATTGATGACGTAGAAAAGCCAAGTCGCTTTTCGTGTTGGGCTGAAGTGAGATGGGGCGAATGTGTGCTGTGTCTGGTTGCGGAATTTCATCAGGAAATAAGCAAAGAGTAAGCGTTCATGCTTTTTCAGGTGACTCCAGCCAGTTTAGGCGATTGTGGATAAATTTTGTCACCACACCGAGGAAAGATTTTGTTCTTCGGGACAGTTATCATGGATATTTGCAGTCGTCACTTCAAAGAGCACAGTTTCCAAGACCAACACACCTGGAAGGTAAAGGTGGAAGCTGGAATTAGGGTCCAAAGACAGCTGAAAGAGGATGCTGTGCCAACTATTATAACAGGAAAATGTATTAAAGCACTCTCTGTTCATTCGCCAGCTGCAAATGCAAGCCTCAAACGCAACAGTGACACTGATTGTGTCAGGAGCAAGAGAGCCAAACTCAGAGACGTAAAGAAGGTAAGGTTTGTGGAATGGGTGGTTGATCTTTTTGTGTTTCATGTCATTCTCAGTGTATGGTTGGTTGTAAAGATAGTTGTTGGTTTTTGTTGAGTGTTGGCAACAAACTGAAACATACATTGTTACTGTCATTGTGGCAGTCAGTCAGTCACACTGCCTGCAGCCACTGAAACTTGCATGTTTGTGATTGATTTTTCCCCCTGCTGTTACTGTTTCCAACAAAACTGAAGTTACGATTCTAATTAACAAGAAAGTGTCCATGTCCACAAATAACAACTTGTTGGACTCCAGTGAATAATAGTTTGGGTTTTTATTTTTCAGGACATTGCTGAACATTAGGCACCCATGCAAGTTCAAGTTTCCGCCCAACAACCATATGCTTTAGTAAGTGAATTATTTATCAGTATTTGGACACAGGATGGTGACTTAGTGTGCATTTTAAGATATATGCAGGTATGTATGTATGCTATACACTGCCCTGGTGAGTAAGAGAATAATGAGCTTAGATCTGCAGCTTAGATCTGATGTACGGCACGTCATGCATCAGTTTTTAAAATAAGAGCCAGAATCTTTGACTGCAATATATTGTAAAAGACCCCTCAGATTCTAATTGTCATTGGGAACTTCAGAATTTAAGTGGAGGGAATGAGATTGAAAATGAGGAATGTAAAAAAGTGTGTTGTGTGTGTGTGTGTGTGTGTGTGTGTGTGTGTGTGTGTGTGTGTGTGTGTGTGTGTGAGGGGGGGAGGGGGGGGACTGAAAGTGAACAGCAATTGAAAAGATTTCTACAGCAGGGAAGAGAATTAGTGTGATGATGCAGTAGCTGACAAATTCCTGTGCAAAGGAAAATTCATTATCTCATAGATCTAAACAACTGAAAGAAAATGTGGTTTATCACACAACCATTTTAAAGTTATTTACATACTACGGTAATGTGTGTGTGTGTGTGTGTGTGTGTGTGTGTGTGTGTGTGTGTGTTGTGTGTGTGTGAACAGATGTATGTATGTGCATGTGTATATCATGTACTATCTGTGTCGTGCGTATGTGTGTACATGTACATAATATGGTCAACCTGTAAAAATAATGTCGAACTGCCTGGAAAGAAACACAAGCATCTGATGGCGAGGGAGGTGGTACTGTACAAGGAGCTGTAGGTTCAAACTGGTACGGCTGAACTCCAAACACTTCAGTGAAAATTTCACGTTCGATGTCCTCTTCGTTGGAACTTGACTCGTAGCTGGGAGCATCTGCCATTATCGCCGAAAATAGTTGATTTTTACGTCCTCATAGCGAAAGCTTTTAGGGGCATGTCTTTCATTCACGATAGTCTTGGCATTTATACGTCACTTGCGGAATCCCGGACTCACGTCTCTTTCCGTACTGAGCTCGGCAATCTCCGTGGCGAGTCACGATTTGGCTACTTGCACGACCCGAAACACGGATAGAAGTGAGTTCCAGAAGAAAAGTAACACGTACATCGAAACACGCTCGATCATACTTTTGAACAACCCAAACATGCTATTTATGGGTGAAGACCCCTTTAAGTTTATTGGAAGTTTTAAAAATGTGATTTTTGTTTCCTTCTGGTTTTAGGATATATACTAGGGTCTGGTTAAAAGATTTCTTTTAAGTCTTTTTAAACCCATTGCCATTTAGTAAGTAGATTACAATGTTTTGACGACAATGGTTAAAAAATTCGTGTGTTTCTGTATCAATCTGAATTCAGCATCAAGTTTACTTGAGAAAACTACAAGCCCCGAAAGCTTATTTGAGGCAAAAGACACCTTTGGGTAGATTGACAGAGTATCATAGGTGTATTTGAAAAAAAAAAAACTAACCCTCTTTGGCGACATGCAACTTTTGACACTTTTATCTCATTTAAAGACGTCCTGCGAGAGTAACCTGCTTCCCAGATGCCTGATCGGACGTTCATAACAAACATTGACACGTATAATTTTGTTTTGTGTGGTAGCATTCAATTTAGACTCCAATAAGAGAGTAGGTCAAAGCACAGACGCGCCTTTGTACATCTTTCTGTAGAACATACAATCTGCTTATAAGAAGAAAACAAACTGAGATTTGAAAGAAATCGGCGACAAGCCTATCAACATATGGCATCGACTATACAATCCTATACTACTATACTATTTCACACATTCTTGTGAATCTTGACTTTACCTTCTAAAGTACTACAGTACTAAAATACAAAATGTCTCTTTATTCGAAGATTCATAAGCGAACCTGCTTTAATAAGAGCCATAGATTATACTTCAGTCCTCTTAAGCTTTCTTTTGTTATTCTTTCTTTCTGTCTGTCTTTTTGAATAGCATTATTCAAGTAATTCGAATATTTTTGCCTAAAAAAAAAGCGTCTTAGCTTTTTCTGTTTAATTTTGGTTTTCAACTTGAAAGAAAAATCTTAACTGAGGCAGGAAGCGGTAGAAAACAATTACAAAACACGTACAGTAACTCTTGCTCCGTTATGAACTAAATCCACGCCCATCACTTGCAAGGGAAATAATTACAAAAGAAATCAAGTTGTAGGCTCCAACCAACAGAACAGCAGACAGACGCACATGCATTCATGCGCGAACGCACACAGCGTGCATGCACGTGTTCAGAAGGGGGGGGGGGGGGGGGGGGCGGAGGGGGAAGCAGTGTACTCTGCATTATCTTCACCTTCCCACAAAAAAAGCAATCGAATACACACACACACACACACACACACACACACACCACCCTCTCTCTCTCTCTCTCTCCTCTCTCTCTCTCTCTCTCTCTCTCTCTCTCTCTCTCTCTCTCTCTCTCACAGAGAAAAAATCTAACACAGAGAAAAATCTGCGTTGCCACCGGTACGGGGCGAGAGCTTGAGGTTGACCTGTTCCCATTGGACGAGGTGTTATTTCTATGACAAAGTAGTCGTCCTCCTCCCGGTGGGAAAAAGAAAACTCGGGGCGAAACCAGCGGAACAAGATCTACGCAGCTTAGTGTAGTCTGCAAGTTAGGCCAGACGAGATCTTCTGTACTCCCTTTCTTTCATTCTATCTTTCTTCCTCTGTGTGTGTGTGTGTGTGTGTGTGTGTGTGTGTGTGTGTGTGTGTGTTGTAGCGGTGTGTGTGTGTGTGTGTGTGTGCGCGCGCGCGCGCGGGGTGTGTGTGTGTGTGTGTGTGTGTTTGCAGGTGCGTATATGTATGAGTGTCTGTGTCATCAGCAACACAGTGAGGCAGACCAAACAGGCCTGGTGAGGCAGGAACTGACACAAGTTGGTGCTTTCTGTGTAGCTTCCGTGTTCTCTGCTTTGCCGTCCGGTCAAAGCATTCCAACATATTCATAGACTATGGACGACAACTTCAGAACCCAAGGTATAATATGAAGCATGTCACACTGGATAATGTTGTCGCTGTATGACATTGTTGGTGATTAAAAATCGGAGAAATGAATCCACTGTGAAGGCGTTTGTGTCCTATTTTTCTCTATTGCAATGAGAAACACCAAACAGCATGAACTCTTTTTGTCATGACTGAACAGCAGGCGTTTCAGTGTGTTCACACCTGTAGATGTGATTCTCCAAGACTGTATCTGAGCGGAGAACTTGGTCTTTGAAAAGGAGTACCAAACACATTTGGCTTTCCTCCTCGCCTGGCTGTCGACATGAGCTCTGGATACGGTTTTCGATGGAAAAATACTCTGTGGAAATGGACCAGTAATGTCAATACATTTTCAGTTGTATTTATCATGGACATAGAGTCATTAACAACATTTCGATCAGGAAGTCTGAATTTCGTAGAGTGACAATTAGCGCACAACTCCGACAATGACACAAAGTGGAACAAGAAGACGACTGTTCCAGACAGGTCGGCATCGTCAGTCATGTCGTAGAGTCGCAAACTTGTACGGAAAAGATCGTAGGCATGCGATCCACGAAATGACAGCTTACACAATTGACTTGGAATGAACGTTTTCGGATTCGACAGTTTTTTTCACAAACTTTTGGCAAATCAAGAAGTAGTCCAGGTTTGGTCGGCGGAAGATGAAAAATGGCGCCAAAACTGATTGTGCGAGAAACAGTTTAGGGAAAATATGGGCTTTTTGGTCCAAGGTATAAAAATACATTCATTGTTGCGATTTTAGCGATGTATATATAGTAATGATATAGGTTCCGAGGCACTTATGTTAAAGAGTTGACACAAAACAATCCAGATTCATCAATCAAGGGAGGTAAGGGGGAAGGTAACTCCTAAATAAACCATTTCAACTGGCGGGTGATCGATGAAAAATGACGCCAAAATCGATCGTGCAAAATGCCAGTTTAGTTTAGAAAATATAGGCTTTTCGGTCCAACACAGTCATAAAGAATCAAATACATTCATTTGTGTGACTTCAGCGACATAGACATAATAATGATATAGGTTCTGAGGCATTCCCATTTGAAGGAGTTGACCCGAACTAATCCAAGGTTGATCAATCAGGGGAGGTAAGGGGAAAGGTAACTCCCGAACAGACCATTTCATCTGCTGATGGTCACCACGAGAGATGTGCCCATTTGAGCACCTGGCTACATAGACCTTCACTTGCTGATTTTATTTGTCAGTTTGTTCCTGTTGATATTAGTTCTCTCTGAAACACATTGCTCTCTGTGGATTTGTTGTGGCTAAGGCTGTGTTCGGATGAACTAAAGTGTTTTTTGTGTATGGGAGAGCGTCATTAATGAGCAGCGTGGCGAAAATGCACAGAACAATGACACGTAACAATAGCAACAGCAACCACCACAGTAACGATATCAGTCACCACCACAAGATAAAGGTTCAACGGAACTAAATCGTTCCTCTTTTTGACCCCCCCCCCCCCCCCCCCCTCCCTTCCAGCTCCCCTCTTCATATTTATTGTTCATACTCATTCTCTCTGATTCAATTCAATCGGCTTTATGTTCACTCCATTTGTAGACCTTTTCGTGCGTTTCTTTCGTGCGCACGAAGTGAATCGATGTTGAGAAAAACAACGAAAGAAACCTTGAAAAAAAAAAAAAAAAAAAAAAAGCAAAGGGCAGTAATTCTTGCAAGAAAACAAAGGGCAATAATTCGGTTGGGGTTGATCAGGAATATCTTCATTGGAATCGCTCTTTGTGGGATTGAATCAGCCTTTTCCTTCAAAACAATAAAAGGACTATGCCGCTTAACAAACAAAACAAACAAATGACATAAAAAAAAACGCGACGCGTACGAAGAAGCACAGTAACTTTGGCCCCATCATGATGAAAAAAAAGTGAGTGAGTGCTCGTTTTTCGTGTTGAATGGTCCCAAATGGTGTTTCATGTTGCCTGAGGAACAAGACACAAGAGGTCTGGAAAGGCGTCGTGTTTGTCTTGTCATTGGTTTGTCCGGTGGTGTAGTCATTTCTCTTGGAACTAGGTTTCTATTTCCGCCTGCAGTCCCTCCCCCGACTCCTTCCCTCCCTGCCCCGCCCCTGCATGATGGTATGACAGTAGTCACGTCAATGTGAGCACAACGCCTGTGCTGCTCCTGATCCCCTTTACAGTTGGAGGTGGAGAAGGCATTGGGGTACAGGCCGTGACCTGTGCAATGACCCTCTGCTACACAGGATTTTCTCTGATAGTTGATTGTACTGGGCTCCAGACTGATGTGGTCTGGCAGTATCAGATGTTATTTGGGCAGAGGTGGGACGCATCCACATCTGGGGGTGGGAATGCACCCTGTCCCCGAAACAGTACATAGCTCAGTCTATGCACGGTACACCTAACGTATCCGTTTGGCCCAGGAGTTCCATTGAATAACCAACATACTCCGTTTTCTGCAATGGTGTAGCCTGGGGATTGAACAGACGGCGTATAAGCGTATCCATTTTGAGTTGGAAGGTTGCCATGCAACATTGTGTGTGTGCGTGCGTGTGTGCGTGCGTGTAGTTGTGTGTTGTGTGGTGTGTGTGTGTGTGTGTGTGTGTGTGTGTGTGTGTTTGATTCGGATATCCATCGCAGACATACCAAAATTCAACAAATATAAACTTTTAACTCTTTCGATTTAGAAATTCTAATTTATTCCCTTGGCGGTAAAGCCAATGTTTTTGATAGATTTCTTTTTCGCGCAATCAGCGAATTACAAATAAACGAAAGAAAACTTTTCTATTCAACATGCTGACCATTCAGACAAGGGAAGTAATTCCATTCCTTGGCGGAATAAACTGATATTTCTAACCGTGAACTGACTTAAATGGATTCATTTTGTGCCCAGTAGTTACAAGAAGAGAAGTCACTGATTGCTTGTTCTTCGTTTCGAATTGTCCCAAATGTTGGTTAATCTTGCCTGAAGAAGAAGGCCAAAGAGGTCTCGAAACGCTTCATGTTTTGTTTTGTCATTTGTTTTCTCCTCCCCCCCCCCACCCGTCCCCCCCCCCCCCCCCCCCCCCACACACACACACACTTTTTTTTTCTTCTTCTTCTTCTTCTTCTTGTCCAACGTACGGAAGTCATTTCTGTGTTAGGTTTGTGTTAGTTTCCGCCTGCAGTCACCTCCTTTCTTTTTTTTTTTTTTTTTTTTTTGTGCGCTCAGTCAGCAAATATTGCACAAACACTACAGAGTTCATTTTAACCACACAGAGTAAAATGGTGAAAGATATGGCCCAAAGACAATGCCACTAATGGTTGGTGTTGATCTCACAGGAATGCATGGTCATTCGAGAATTTATTAGAAATGAAATCACTTTCTATTGAAAAAAAAATGTTGACCATTTTCAGACAGGGGAAATAATTTTTATTGATTCAGAACTTCTAATTCCTTCCCTTGCTGTATACATAGTGTATCTACGCGTGAACTGCATTAAAGGGAGGAGGATATAGATTCTTGCCAGTACCTTTCTTTTTTTTTTTTTTTCAATTTCTTGTTGTTGCTATTTTGCTGTCTTTAAATCACACTGTGGAACAGAGACCCGCAGATATGAGTTCGGTCACGGAAAGGGAAATAACTACAAAAGAATTAGAGTTGTATACTCCGACATACGAACAGGTACAGATATATGCATCTACAGACGCACGCATGTATGACGTGCCCGCGCGCTTGCGCGCGCACAGCTCACACACACGACACACACACACACACACACCGCCCCCACCACAACACGACGACACACACACACACACACCACACACACACACACACACACACACACACACACACAAAATGGCAGAATAAGAAAGATTGTAAGCGCTACTCTTGAATGAATGATACGACACACAAATCAAGTTTTGTTTGTTTGTTTGCTATATCTGTTATCACATATGAAAACTTTTTTTTTGGTAGCAATGGGAGATAGACGCAATCAATTATTACGAAAATAGCACAAGAGAGAGAGAGAGAGAGAGAGAGAGAGAGAGAGAGAGAGAGAGAGAGAGAGAGTAGCAAAGGTTAGATCTTGGATGCACCCTTTCAACCAGTTTATGAATCCAAGCTAGCAACCAAAACCATTCTCTTGTTGAGCTTCTTCTTCTTCTTCTTGAAAAACCTTCAGTTTTTCTTTGTCCGTCTTTATTATTTTTCCTACATTTTACTGTTCAAAAATTCAGTTTATGTCTTTGTATCCTTTTTGGAGTTGTTTTGTCGTATATTTCTGTCTCCCTTTCTTTCGTTCTTTTCTTTTTTTTTTTTTTTTTTTTTCGTTTTTGTTTGTTTGTGTTTTTTGTTTTGTTTTGTTTTGTTTCTTTTATTTGAAAACTTGCTCGTGTTCGTCTTTCATTATTTTTGTACTTCATTGACCATTTCTATGTTTATTCTATGGTTTTGTCTATATTTTTTCTGATTTGGGGCTATGTCTTGTCAATTTTTGCATTGTTTTGCTGTCTATTTTTCTCTTCTTTGAAAACATCCTCATCGTGTCTATCTTTCGTTCTTTCTGTACTTTTCTTCTTGTTGTTGTTATTGAAAATTTCTGTGTTTGTCTTTGGCAACCTCGACCCAGCAGACCTGGAGACAGCAGCTTCAGACCGGGTCAGCTGGCGGTCCACCATCAAGGCCGGCATCAAGCAAGCAGAGCAGAGCAGAGGAGAGAGGCCCAGTGGGAAGAACGGAGGTACCGCAGACGGGCAAAGAATGGCGTCGGCACCCACAGACACTGATGACGGAGACTTCACCTGCAGCAACTGCCGCTCGAGGATCAGGGTCTTCAGCCACAGCGGGCGCTGCAACTCCACAACTGACTGATCCATGGCGCAACACCATTGTCTCTCCAGACAGACGGATGGCAACTTTGCGTCATTTGTGCCTTGTTTTGGTGTGCATTTCTTTCTTTTTTGTTTGTTGATGTCTGTCTTTCTTTCTATCTATCGATCTTTCCTTCTTTCTTTCTCTTTTCCAGTCTTCTGTACTCCCTTTCTTTCATTCTATCGTTCTTCCTGTGTACCTTCTTTTCTCTCTTTTTTTCTTTTTTCTTCCGATATCAATCGCAGACAGAACAAAATTCAACAAATGTGACATTTTAACTCTTTCGATTCAGAACTTCTAACTCATTTCCTTGGCAGTACAAACTAATGTTTTGATAGATTTCTTTTGCGCCCAATCAGCGAATTGATTAGAAAAGACAAAAAGAAAACTTTTCTATTCAAACAAATGCTGACCATTTTCAGACAAGGGAAGTAATTATTTGGAATCAGATCATCTAATTCCTTCCCTTGGCTATCGAAACTAATATTTCTACGCGTGAACTGACTTGAATGGGTTCATTTTGCGCCCAGTAGTTACACGAAAAGAAGTGGCTGATTGCTCGCTCTTTGTTTCGAATTGTCCTAAGTGTTGGTTAATCTTGCCTGAAGAAGAGGGCCAAAGAGGTCTCGAAACGCGTCGTGTTTTGTTTTGTCTTTTGTTGCCCCTATCTTTTTTTCTTCTTGTCCAACGTACAGAACAGTCCTTTCTCTGTTAGGTTTGTGTCAGTTTCCGCCTGCAGTCATCTCACTGTCAGTTTTGTTTTCTTCCTTTTATGCGCGCTCTGTCAGCAAAGATTGCACAAACACTACAGAGTTCATTTTAACCACACGTAGTAAAAGGGGTGAAATATGTGGCCCAGCGACAATGCCACTAATGCTTGGAGTTGATCTAACGGGGATGCATGATCACTCAGCGAATTCATTACAACTGAAAACACTTTCTATCGAAAAAAAAAGTTGAACATTTTCAGACAGGAGAAGTAGGTGTTTTTTTTCATTAATAACTTCAGATTCATTCCTTTGCTGTATAAAGTAGTGTTTCTACACGTCAACTGAATTAAAGGGAAGAGAATATAGATTCTTGCCAGTCCTTTTTTTTAACTTAAATTTGTTGTTGTTGTTGCTATTTTGGTGTTTTAACATCAGGACAGCTTCAAATCACACTGTGGATGAGAGTTCTGCAGATATGAGTTGGGCCACAGAAAGGGAAATAACTACAAAAGAATTATAGTAGTACGCTCCGACGTACGGACAGGCACAAATATACGCAGCTACGTACGTATGCATGTATGCACACCACACACACACACACACACACACACACACACACACACACACACACACACACACACACACACACACACACGCCTGTTTTGAATAAATAGACTGGGGTGTGTTTCTGGACGATGAGAGCCCACTAGACAAGACAACTGACGTGATCTCCAGCTACATCAACTTTTGCGTGGGCATGGTACTACAGACAATGGAGATCAGGCTGTACCCAACTCCAAGCCCTGGATCACCAAGGACCTGAAACAGCTGCTGAAAGAGAGAAAGTCAGCTCTGAAAGAAAAGGACACCAGGAATATGCAGCTCACCTAGAAGAAGATCGACAAGAGGATCAGGGAGGAGAAGAAGTACTCTGCAAAACTCGAGGACAACTTCCGGCAAGGTGACTCCAGGAAGTGCTGGCAGAACATCTCTGCCATAACAGGGTACAGGTCCAAGAAAGCTGAACTGAGAGCAGACGACGAGAGGAGATTGGCCAATGTACTGAATGTGTTCT
>JAMYXO010004557.1:15000-17228 GCA_033310375.1 Conus canariensis | reverse complement strand
TACCCCTTCCCCCCCCTTCGTCCTCTCCCTAGGGAAAAAAAATAATGAATGAACAAGGAGGAAGAGAGAGAAAGAAGAGAGAGAAAAAGAGAGAGAAAAGAAAGGGGAGGGGGAAGAGAGAGAGAGAGGGGAGGGGCTGTGAGACTCAAAAATCAAACCCCAAAAACTTTATTACTAAAGGATAAATTTTTTAGGCATGCCTATTTTTCCCAAATTGCCCTTTTTTCTAAAAACATTCAACTAAACAGCCCTGAACTTTTTTAATAATGACAAAACAATAAAAGAATATAGAAAATTATAATATTAACAATAACAAAAGTAAAAAGAAAAAAAAATTTATAAAATTTTAAAAAAAAAAATTACAAAATTACCCCAAACACAATCAGACACGTACGCCCCGCGCGTTTCACATCGGCACCGACCCCCCATCACCAGGGCACCCCGCACCCCCAAACATCCCCCCCCCCCCCCCCCCCCACCCCCACACACAAAACCACACAAAAACACACACACCCATTTTCATTTGCTAATATAGGGGCAAGCAAAAAAAGTATGGTTGAACTATACCAAAATTTTGATTTATTTTAAATTTTAAATGTTTAAGTATTGCTGATTTGAAGGACGGCAGTGTTTTTGACTGTTTTTGGGGAGACGGGAAGAGAGTTCCACACAGATGGACCCAAAAAAGCAAAACTAATTTGGGAAAAAATCAAAGCGGGGAAAAAGGTAAAAAGTAATTTTTTGAATCATAAACCCTTTGTTCCATTTTGGGTTTTAAAATCCCGCAAGAATTTTTTTGGGCCCCAAAATTTTTCATGGGAAATTTAAACTTTTGTACTGCCTTATTATAAAGGGAAATTTGGCTCCAGTGGGAACTTTATTGTTTTCAATTTTCCCGGGGTTTTATAGAACTTGTCGGGAAGAATCACTTAATTCCCCGTTCCCTTTTATAGAGTGGGTCTTTTTTTTTTTTGATTTTTTTACCGGAAACCCCTCCAGACAGTGGGGCCCCCCAATTTTATGTGAAGAGGCAATGGGGTTTTAAAAAATAATTTCCCGGAAAGTGTGGTTTTAACATAATAAAATGAGTTTATTGAAAAAAACAAATTGCGAGCCAAAATGTTTTCAAACATATTTATATTTTGGGTTGCCCCTTTAAAAAATTCTCATCAAAGAAAACACGCCCAAGACCAAAGGTGTTCGGTAAACCCGCTCGAAACAAGGGTTTTATCATTTTTAGGCTAAAAAAAAGAGGGTTGTTGTTGAAGAGAGAGAGAGGGGAAAGAAAGAGGGGAAGAGAGAGAGAGAGAAGAGAGAGAAAAGAAAAAAAGAAGGAGGGGGGAAGGGAAGAGATTTGGGGCCGTGGGGAGAGAAAAAGGGGTGGGAAAGGGCCTCTTCTCCCCTTTTCTCTCTCTCTCTTCTCCTCTCTCTCTCTCTCTCTCCCCTCTCTTTTTTTTTCTTCTTTCCCTCTTTTTTCTTTTTATCTCCTTTCTCTGTCTGTCTGTCTCTCTTTTGTTTTTTCTCTCTCTCCCCTCTCTCTCCCCCTCTCTCTCCTCTCCCCTCTCTACTCTCCTCTCTCCCCCCTCTTAATTTTTTTTGTATTTCTTTTTTTTTTTCCTTTTTAAAAACCCATTTTTTTCTTCTTCCCTGTATTTGTTTTCCCGGGTTGCTTTTTTGGGATATAGCCATTTCTTATTCATCCAATTAAGAAAATTATAATAAAGTACGTTTTTTTTTATTTTTTCCCAATTAAAAAGGGGAACTTTGTATTTCTTCCAAAACCCAAACCCCGTGCCCCCCAACCCTGAATTTCCTCCCCCCCCCCTCCCTCTCTCAAAACCCCCTTCCCCTTTCCCGGCCCCCCCCCCCCCCCACCCCCCACCCCCCGTCTTTTTTTTGTTTTTTCCCCTTCTTGTGATTGGACGAAATTTTTTGGCGTTTATTTTTTTTACGTTTTAGTTATATTCTTTTGTAATTTTTTTAAAATTTTTACAGTCTTATCTTAAAAACCAAAAACGGGGTTTTGAATTAATCCTTTTTGTCTTTTCCCCCCAAAATTTTCCAGTTTGTTCTTGACAGCGGGATGTCCCCGAAGCCTTTATTTTTTTTTTGGTTTATTTTTTTTTTTCCCCCCCTTCATTTTTTTTTTTTTTTTTTTTTTTTTTTATAAATGTTGGGTTCATTTGGGGCTTTCTTTTCTCTCTCTTCTCTCTCCCCCCTCTCTCGCT
>JAMYXO010004556.1:10000-15000 GCA_033310375.1 Conus canariensis | reverse complement strand
CACACACACACACACACACAAGATCTTAATACGATTCTAAATCCTTAAAATGATAGTACAGCACTTTCAGTTACATATTAATTTGTTTCTGAGAAATGCCTCCTTGATCTCAGGTGATCCCAATTCTGAACTAACAGTAGGACGATCGCCTCATGAATCATCAATGTTAAAAACGGCATAACCTTGTTGCACCCCCACCCCCACCTCCCACCCCCTTCCCTGCAATAAACACCTGATCCGGCCCTGTGTCGTGGGAAGCAAACAAAACTAATGCGCATGCAAGTTCATCTCTTTCAAGGATTAGAGAGATAGGACACAGTCGCCACAATCAGCGTTTCCTGAGTCTGTTTCTAGGGTCCGAGTCGGAATCGGTGTCTGAGTTTGAGTCTGAGTCTGAGTTTGAGTCTGTGTCTGTGTCTGAGTTTGAGTCTGAGTCTGAGTCTGTGTCTGTGTCTGAGTCTGTGTCTGAGTCTGAGTCTAAGTCTGTGTCTGAGTCTGTCTAAGTCTGTGTCTGTGTCTGAGCCTGTGTCTGAGTCTGAGTCTAAGTCTGTGTCTGTGTCTGAGTCTGAGTCTGAGTCTGTGTCCGAGTCTGAGTCTGAATCTGAGGCTGGGTCAGAATCTGAGTCAGTGTAGCGATTCTGCGACTCAAAATTGGCCACACGCCACAATTGGGAGTTTGCACTGATACACTCCATGATCGATATAAGAGTTTTGAGGCGTACCTTGAGTTTGAGCCAGCATTTAATTAATGTTAAACTGATAATTGATCAAAAGAACAACTCCTCACCAATCATTTCCTTTGTTGGGGGGTGGTGGAGGGGTGGGGGTGGGGGGGTTCACCGATGAAATCACAATCTTTAAATACCTGACCTTCCACTTATTTGACGCTACATTTCCGGCCTTAGCACTCATCTGTGACCCTATCTTTGCGCCAGCTGGAAGCCCCCAAATAGTTCCATCTTTTGATTTTATTAATCTGTCTGCTTGGATTGACCTGGCTTGTACCTTGATGGCCATATGACAAAAAAAAAAAAAAATGGGGAAAATCAAAGTGCAGGAAATGCTAGCCTGAGCTGCCGAACAATGCCAGCTCCCATATGGTTCAAGACAACATGGTGAGACAGACACAGTAAGCTTACTATCAAAGCACCAGCTCAGGCTTACACGCAACCTTGTCCCCTCCGCTGTCTTTCTTGTTCATGCGAGTCGTGGGACCCTCACAGCAGAAATCGCAAAGGAAGATCCTGACCACAGAGATGAGATGCCGTCGTAAAGATCCTAGACATCTCCTGTATGGATCATGTCCCGAACGAGCACGTGCAAAAGACAGTCAAACAACATAGAGGAGAATTTTGAAGACCTTCGAACAACTCCCAAAAGGCCCATGCTAAAATGGTATGGCCACATTACGGATCAGATGGGCCAGCCAAAACGATCCTCCATGGGGCTATCGAGACACGCAGAGGCAGTGTGTGTGTGTGTGTGTGTGGGGGGGGGGGGGGGGGGGGGGGGGGGGGGGGGGGGGAGGAGAAAAGAGAGAGATATAGAACAAGATGCAAAGCATATGAACGTACTCCCAGTTTATCTTGAATACGCGTGTACAGTACTTTCATAAATATTTGTCAAATTAAAAAAAACAAAAACGTCACAATCAAACATGCGTCATAATGTATTTTGTCACCGAGATACTCCATAAAGGAGAAAAACTGTTTGGGGCCGTTATAGCCGTTAGTAATGGCTTTTCTGGTAAAGTAAAACATCGGGCATCATCCGTGACCCATAATGAACATACCTACAAATTTTCAGAAAGATCGGCCCAGAAGTTCTGTCTGGAGCGAGTGGAACACATTTTGACCACGGACAGTTAGACAGACACACACACACAGAGACAGCATTTCTTCGTTCCCATTGTAAAGTGCTCCCTGTTCTATAAGAACTGGGGTACAAAAATGGCAGACAAAACAGAGGAGTGGGCAAGCAAGCTTTTTGTTTGCAGAAACACAGGCCCTCGCACACAACCCACAGGAATGGCGCGACCTGGTGCGGAAATCCCTCCTGGTGCGCCCTCATGATTCTACCCAGAGTTAAGGGACCTAGGCAAAAGAGAAGGCATTTTCGTTCCTTTTTCTTTGTTTTTTTTTTTCTTCTTTTTTTCTTTTTCTTTTTTTTTCTTTATTCCTTTTTTTTTTTTTTGCACCCCATTGTATTTTCTTCTTTAAGGAATTCTAGATCTACCATTCTCCTCCCCCTACCGCTTACAGCTGTCCAGCGCATCCACACCCCTCCTCACCCCTGTCCACTCCTCCCCCCCCCCCAAAAAAAAAAAAAAGTAAATAAATAAATAAATACATAAAAAGACGCATCACGCTGTTTGTAATACAACCATTTGGGGGTGCATGCGTGTGTGTGCGAGCGCACACGCGTGTTCGCGTGCACGTGCGCACGCGCGCGTGTGTGTGTGTGTGTATAAGAGTGGTAAAGGTGCAGGAATTAAAAGAAGACCCCAGGGTGCCGGGAAACGATAATTCAATTAAAGCTAATCACCACATCAAGTCTTATTCCTCGGTTCTGAGTCAAGGAATGATGAAGGCTAATCAACAAAACCCGCTGCCCACTTCTTTGGATTCTAGCCCCCCTTCAATCTGGGGCACACGTATTTTACCAACTCATACTAATAGTTTAAATCAAACTAGTATTGCTGTCACAAATCAGACAAGTATAGGACAGACATCAAAAATTTCGAAAACATCTGTGCCAACTTATCTTAAAGAAAAGTCTGACTCTTCAAGTTCGTTCAAAAAACAATCTGTAAATTTTGATCTTGAAAAGATTTTAATGTATCTTGAAAATCTCTCAGTGAAATGTCTGACCATCCTAACAAAAATTTCTGATGTCATGACTTCGTCAATCATTGAATTGAAAACAATTCTGTCCAATGCCTGTCTGAACTCCAAATGAACGTACAAAGAGAAGTTCTGTCAAACGTTATCCGTTTTTGGTGTTCTCTGTTGCTGGTATTCTCAGTTATAGTCCTTTTCCTTACGAATAACATGATGTGTATGAGGCCTGAACAAGTCAAACCTACTGGTATTTGCTCGTTTCTACAATTGAATTGTAGAAGTAAGTGCAATTTTGTATATTTGGAAAATTTTTTGCAGAAGCGTTCTTTTGACGTAGTTGTGCTTCAGTCATTGAATTGCCACAAAAATGACTTACCCAAGTTAAACGGATTCTTCTACCCACCTGTTATAGATGAGGTAAAAGCCAACGTTAAAATAAAAGTTGCTACATATGTAGCTTGCAATCTTATGTATCAACCATGCAAAACACCGTGTTCTTCAATAGATAAACGTTTATATTCTTGCTGTATAGAAATTAAGGTTGATGGTAAATATTTCAACATTTTGAACTGTTATTATCCGGATGGAGTGTCTAAAGGTGAAGCTGACTGGATAATGGATTTAGACTGCTCTAGACAATGGGTTATTCTTGGCGATTTAATTCCCACCACGCTTTGTGGTCCGAAAATCCCAATAATATTGTTAACAACAACGAATACCTTGCCAGTACAATAATCAACGCCAACTTAACCATTTTAAATGACGGCTCTATAACAAGAATTGCTGATCGATCAGATCAGCGTTGCTCATCGATAGATTTGTCTTTAGTTTCCCCAGACATAAACCCTTTGTGTACTTGGCAGGTTCATCAAATACCGTTAGGCAGTGATCATCTCCCTATTGAAATCCAACTTCTAGTGAGCCCTGAAAAAACAATCTACAATTCTGAATGCACTAAATATAATGAAGATAAGGCTAATTGGGCGCTTTTCAATCACATTTTGACAGCAGGTTCGTCTTTTCTAAATTTCAATCAAAATACAGTGTTAGAGAAAGGTTTGGAAAATTGTTATTTTGAATTAAGAAAACTTATACTTAAGGCTGCAGATTCTGCAATCCCAAAAGTCAAATTAAAGAATCATCCAAAGAAAGCGTCAAACCCTTGGTGGAATATTGCGTGTGAAGTCGCCGTGGGTGCGAAAACTAAGGCCTTCAAAAGCTGGATGATAAGCCGTCATACGCAGCCTAAAAGTAGAGTGGAACAGTTACACGCTGAATACAAAAAAGCTAACACCAATAGTAACAAAGTTGTTGCTTTTGCAAAGCAGCAATATTACAAAAACTTAGTCATCAACTGTTCCAAACACCCAAACGATAGCGCTTTACTTTGGAAAGAAATTAGAAAATCTAAAGGTTCTTTTCATCTCCCAGATCCTGTTTTGATTGAAAACGATAAAATCTATAAAACAAACGAGGAGAAAGTTGAATTATTTGCTGACACTTTCGCAGCAATGAGTCAGACTGAACATCTGCCTAAAGAAGAGCAAGAACGAAGAAGAACTATTGAAAACGAAGGGAGAAACATTGAACCACATGACAATGACAACACGTTATATATTAATAAAAATCTAACAATGGAGGAGCTTCTGTACTCACTTCGCCATCTAAAATCTGGTAAAATTGCGACAGGATTTGATCCCATTTCTTACAACATGATAAAGCATTTTCCACAATGCTTTTTGAAAAAATTATTAGAGTTCTTCCAATTATGCTGGAATTCTGGAAAGCTGCCAATGGCTTGGAAGAAAGCAACAGTTGTACCTATCCATAAACAAGGAAAATCAAAAAGAAAATCTTCTAATTTTCGACCCATTTCTTTGACTCCTCACATTGGAAAACTTTTTGAGAGGATAATGAAATTCAGATTAGAACATTTCCTTGAAAAGAATGGGATTTTGCCAATATTTCAAGCTGGTTTCAGAAAAGGGAGGGGTGTCACTGATCATGTTAGTCTTTTAGCTTCACACGTCAAAAAAGCCTTGGCTAAGCGACACTCTACTTTAGCCACGTTTTTTGATATTCATAGAGCGTACGATTCTGTTTGGCATTTTAAATTATTGTCCAAGGCTCATGAAATTGGGATTAAAGGTCGTTTCCACA
>JAMYXO010004556.1:0-5000 GCA_033310375.1 Conus canariensis | reverse complement strand
TTCGGCAAATGTGTCTTTTGCAGACATTGTAAACACCAGACATGAAAAAGGCACAGCCTCCCTAAACCGTGGTTTTTCCTTTCTGTTCTTTACCCGATATTTATTGCGGCTTCATCCAGAAAACTTCCCGGCTCAAATATCTTTTTCTCCTCATTGTTGCGCCACATCAATCTATCATTTCTTTTCATTTCGGGCTGGGGGGGGGGGGGGGGGATTGCGCGACAGAACTGTACAACAATTCTGGTCAGGAAAACGAGAAGACTCTTCAGGTCAATGAATTAGTTACCGACATCTTCTCCTTTTTCAGAGAGAGAGAGAGAGAGAGAGAGGGGTGTGTGTGTGTGTGTGTGTGTGGGGGGGGGGGGGGTGTGCTCGTTTCCCGAGTCCATCAAGCTTTTACTTTTTGTGGGCTCCTTGTTACTGTCCAGTTGTTTACTTTTTACGTCCTCCGACCTGAAATCAGCTCATATGAGACATTTGTTAGTAAATAGAGAGAGAGAGAGAGAGAGAGAGAGAGAGAGAGAGAGAGCGAGCTTTCTCGCTCTCTCTCTCTTTAGTAACAAATGTCTCATATGATCTGCTCTCTCTCTCTCTCTCTCTCTCTCTCTCTCTCTCTGGTCGTGCGTGTATGTGTTGCCGTCTTGGTGCCTGTCCGCGCCCTTCCTTGTGCACGCTGGTCTTTGTCCTCAAGCTCAGTAGTTGGTCTTTTTTTTAATGGGGACTTGCTGATTCATGTGCTTATTGGTTGTCTGGCTAAGTGGCTGGCTAGTTTATTTTTGATGTGGATCGGATGGTTTGTTGGTTGTTGTTGTTGTTGTTGCTGCTGCTGCTGCTGCTGTTGTTGTTGTTTTAAGTTAGCCGACTTGGTGCATTCAACTTTTTTCCGAAGGGCAGCAATTCTTGATCGCTCGGTTTATACCTTGACGAGTCCTTTCCCTTTATCAGTGATTGCAGGCTGAAGCCCACTAAATTATGAAGAGAGAGAGAGAGAGAGAGAGAGGAGAGAGAGAGAGAGAGAGAGAGAGAGAGAGAATGATAATGATAATAATAATTTATTAAAAAATGCCATGGCCCCTCTGAAGGGGGTCAAACATATGAACTGTGAATAAGAATGTAAAAATCAAAATCAAAATGATCAGCAGAAAAAACGCTATATCTATGTAAAACGTACAAACATAGCCACTTTGCTCGCACTTATTGAGAAAAAACTCCAATGCGTTGAAATGAGTTATACAGATATATTGCAAAGTTTCTTCTTACATTTCCATTTTTTGTTGATAGTAGCAATACTAAACGAAAGTTAGATGGTCTACTATAAACAGTTTGATGAAATAAACCTATTTCTTAAGTCATTCAACGCTGGACAGCTAAACACGAAATGACTCTCATCCTCTATTGCTGAACTACATAGATGACACGTGCCAGTTCCATTTCCACCATACTTGTATCTTTGAGAGCGCACGGCGATATCAGATACTCCAAACCTAAACTTGTTTAACGCAGTTCTTACAAAACTACACAAGGACAATGAAACGTAGGGTTCAATCAAATGATTGACTTTAAACAATCTATACAATGAAACTCTGTCATTCGTCTGAATATGAGAGTCCCATTCCTGCCACCTACAATCAATGAAGCATTGCTTGAAGCAAGCCAAAAAGATTTTTGCACATCCAACACCCTGGTTCATCCATGCATAATAACGATAATCATAAAAAAAACATAATTACATTAACATTTAAGTACACTACTTGCCCATGTTTGCTTACCTCTTTGATCAAGTATAAGATAAGAGAGAGAGCGAGAGGGAAAGACGAGGGAGGGAGGGAGGGAGAGAAAGAATAGGGGAGGAGTACAGAGAGAGAGAGAGAGGGACATTAGCGCATGCATAACTCTATTTCATAAGAGTAAAGTGTGGGTATTCACAAACCATTTCGGTAGATTTTAAAATCTCTCTCTCTCTCTCTCTCTCTCTCTCTCTCTCTCTCTCTCTCTCTGTATTCCTGCCCTATTCTCTATCTCCCCCCTGTCTCCCTCATCTCTCCCTCTCTCTCTCTCTCTCTCTCTCTCTCTCTCTGGTCGTGCGTGTATGTGTTGTCGTCTTGGTGCCTGTCCGCGCCCTTCCTTGTGCACGTGGAAGCAGTGGAAAACGCGTGTCCGGAGCAGGACCACGACAGACTAGTCTTGGACACACAATGACGACACTCAGCACGTGATACACGTGGTTCACACTTTGAGACCTGCCGCTTCGCCATTGCTTCGGCGGCGACAGGGCAGGTGAGTTGGTTTTCTCCAGCTGCAGCGTAGCTTGGAAATGGACGGTCTTTGTGCCAGGGCGTTTGTATAGGTGGGCGATGTGTAGGAGACAAAGAATTTCTGCATATTATTTACTGTACAATGTGCGTGTGTGTAGGAAAGAGATTAAGAGGAAAAGACACAAACCAACGAAACGTTGTAGTTTTTTTGCTTTTTTTTTCTAATTTACAATCTTAGCATCCCCAAGTCATTTTACATTTTTACAGAAGATTTGTGGTCAAAAATCTGTTTTATTACTTACAAAGGTTATCAGCAGTCCACTTTCTATCACAAAACATTTAGTTCATAAGTTGCATTTGGGCTAGACGCACACGTCCAGTGATAACGGTAAACGGCCGTATAACCGACCGAGACGAGGGACGGTAGAGGGATTATCTAACGCTAAGGCGACAGACACTACGAGAACAGCGTCATGTCAAGGCTGGTAGTGAAAATGACAATTTTTTGTAGTGGCATGCCAGCAACTTGCGAAGTTTCAGTGTATGGCAAGGAACGCGTTGTTCGGTACTTCAACACTGGTTAGGTTAGAAAGCGAGTAGTATACGAATGTCCTGAACATGTAGACAGTGTAAAAGAATGGACTGGTTGCGCCCTGTCTCCCTATGACTGAAGAACAAAGGCGTTGAGATGAATGACTGCCGAGCGTTCGGCCAACCGCCGGTAGATCTTTAATGAAATGTGGACGAGGACGACGACGCGACAACAACGACGGTGAGAGTGAGAGTGAGGCTGACACACAAGCTTCTATTGGTAAGTACTTGATACAAAAATGGTTCGTTAAAAGGTTCACATCAGGGGGCCTAACTGGTAACGCACGTGAGCAAAGTGGAGATCGGCTTTATCTGTTATTCCGTGTTCACTGATGTGAGCTTTTTAGGGCCGTGACTTTACGTTTGTTCTTTTCCATACGTTCAGCTCGGCAACATGCTGGACCATTGGTGGGAAAAAGATTAAGACGAAAAGATATTAACCAACAAAAAACCCAACGAAGTTGGAAACTGAACCGGAAATCACGTGCTCAAATGCACATGCACCGTGGCAAGGTGCCAGTTTCCTGTTTGCAAATGGGGAGGGGGGGGGGGGGGGGAATAGAATAAAGAAAAATGAAAAAAAAGACTTAACATTTTCAAATGTAACGACAGTGCAATCTACCCGAAGATAATCTAATGTACGTATTTTCATGCTTTATTCAGTCATTCTTAATCGTCGAAGTATAAGTTTTAAAACATGTTGATTTCTTTCTTTCTTTCCATTTTTGTTCTCTTTCGGCGGGATCCGACGTTGTGGCCAGCAATACGGATACATTTTTGAGACGAGGATTTGAGACCTCTGGGACGTATGTTGCGAGGTGAACGGTGTCTGTCAGCCAGATTTAGAGGATCATTCCGTAAGCATTCTCTACCGCATGCACAACATGTATCCCGCATGCATTTTAGCAAAGTCTGTTGGATGCGAGCACATTTTTATCGGTGTTAGCATAGTCTAGTCTATGTTATCACCATTCTGATGAGTATTAGCCATACCCTGTGATATGCACCCCATGCTAGAGATTGAAATGTGTTAGTATCATTCAAGTGAGTGTTAGCCATACCCTGTGACATGCACCCCATGCTAAAGATTTAAACGTGTTATTCAAATGAATGTTAGCCATACTCTTGTGACACGCACCCCATGCTAAAGATTGAAACGTGTTAATATCATTCAAGTGAATGTTAGCCATACTCTGTGACACGCACCCCATGCTAAAGATTGAAACGTTAATATCATTCAAATGAATGTTAGCCATACTCTGTGACATGCATCCTATGCTAGAGATTTAAATGTTAGTACCATTCAACGAAAGCTATCCTGTTACACATGCACTGCAGATTAGCGTTATATGATGCTTACGCTCCACAGGTTTTGTTTTAAACAGTAACATGCACTTCTCAGCACACTAGCTTTGTCATTGGTATGTCGTGAGGGAGGTAGAGATCGAAGGGGTAGATTAGGGTTGGGGTAGGAGGGGCTTAGACATCTTGCAGATCCTGCGGCGCTGAAGATGTGTCCCGATCGTCATTTTCCGTTATGTAGCATCCTGGTACCGGCAGGCGGCATTCGGTAAGTACGTTATGAACAGTGGCACCGGCAGGCGGCATTCGGCAAGTACATTACGAATAGTTTTCTCCATGCTGTACTTTCAAGTTCTGAACATGAAATAGGTTTTCTTCGGGTAACAAGTTCAAGTCAGCAAAACTGTAACGCTGGTATGGGAAAATCATAAATTCAAAAGCTCTTTTACTGTTGTCCTGAGTAGTTTGGTGGTCAGCTTTACCTTCGGTTTCGTCTGACGATGTAAATTACAATGAAACATCCAGCTTGCTACACTGGTCAGTCTCTGTAAGTGTAAATTTCGTACATTTTTTTTCTGCTTCTTCTATTACGGTTTGCCGGGCTCCTGACTTTATGATTTGGAGCCTCCGGAAACCAAGCTGTCGTTTCATTTTCGACATTTTTAAGTGGCTTACGTTGTAAACTGTGGCGAGTTGAACAGTACCCGAAGAGCCGCACATTCCAGGGAATGCTTACGGAAGCCCGCAGCACGCACTAGGATTCTCCGTTTCGTCTTTGTACGTCATTGTCTTTGTACGTCATTGTCTTTGTTCGTCATTGTCTTTGTACGTCATTGTCTTTGTTCTTGTCAT
>JAMYXO010000455.1:0-46704 GCA_033310375.1 Conus canariensis | reverse complement strand
GATCATGCATCATTTCGGGAAAATCTAGGTCCATACCATACAGCCAAAGGGTGCACTTCACGAAAGATGTCTCCAACTTGAATCAGTGTACCACAAAGATCAGATTTTTTTCGGGGAACTCTGGGAACAAATGCAAAATAAAGGCCTTAATTATTTTTTTCCAAAAAATTTTGACAAAAATCTTTTCCGTGTCATTAGGACATCTATTTGACAAATCCCGGATGGCACTGACACATCTTTATTTTGTGGTTCTGACCACACACGTTTTTGGGAAAAAAAACCTAGCATGTGGTTTTTTTTGTAAATGGCAGTTAGCAAAACCAATGAGGGTATCTTTTTTTTAAACCCCTTTATTAAGAGGATTTTTTCAAAATATACACCTTGTATGTGATTTATAGGATTTTTCGAAAAAGGGTTGGAATTTTTTTAAAACCCACCCCCCCTTTCCCGGGGGTTTTGATGCAAAGGGGGTGTCTCCCTTTTTTAAAAATTTGTGATAGTATGTTTAAGTGGGAGAGTCTGACAAAAACAAGCATTACTCGGGAAAAAAACTGTGGGATAGGATTTTACTTAAAACCCTCTTTGGGGGGTTTATGGGTTTTATTTTCTCCTCCCCGATGAAATCCAATAAATCCGTCCGACAGCCCTATGTTGTCCGGGGAATTCAACGACTGTTTCCCCTTTACACTCGGTGCAACGGACGTCACTGCTTTTTTTTAGCAAACGAAAAAGGGATGTGAAGAAGTGAAATGTCCGGGCCCTTTTTTCCCCGGGATTAGAAATGTTTTTAACCTGACCTGTGTGTGGGGATGCCTGAGTGCGATGTATGCGTGAATTTTTATGCACCAAAAATTTCCCGTGGGTTTTTTCTGTCAAGTTACCCTTTCTCTGTCTCAGCCTTTCTCGCACCCACTTCCCCAGCCCGCTATTTGGACCCAAAAGGTCGGGATGAATACATGATGTGAGTAACAACACCCCCCCCTTGGGGGGGTCCTTCGCATGTTCTCTGAGTCCTTGCCTAAACCAGTTGGGAAACTGAGGTTTTTTGATCTCAGTGTAATCAACTCCAGTTTTCAACCTGACTTTTCCTTATTTCGAAAGTCTACAGACACTGTCCCGTCAAAATCCCCGTCCTCTCTCAACATGATTTCCCCCCCTTTGGAACCAGCCCGCGCCCCAGAGTGTTACACTGGCCCACATCACGCGACTGGTTAGATACCCCCGCCTGTCCTGTTTTTTCCCCTACAAAAGTGAATTTTTCTTTTTTTTCAATTCACACAATATTACAGGGTTTCAGTTCACACCCCCTTACACAATTTATTTGAAACAGTCGTTCAATATTTCCCCTGATCTGTTTCAAATCGCACAAAATACGTTTTGTATCAAAACAAAAAAAATTATGCTGCGCGAAAAACTTCCCCTGCCGATATTGGCTTGTTGGTCCAAAGAGAAATTTCCCGTTAAAAAACGTTGCGTCATGGAATAAGGGGTTTTGTGGTGGGTTTAAAGTCTTCTTTGACGGGTAACGTTTCTGTTTCTGCGCACTTTGGTTGAAAACTGGCTCGTCCGTGGGGACAGTTATTTGTCAGCAAGTCCTTTCTGACTTTATGTTTGGGGGTCTCTTGCTGTTATCGGGGGGGCTGATGAATGGTTCCGTGGACAATACCCCCACAATGATAACACATGGAAAAACAGTGCATCTGTAAGGGCGGCTGGTTTCTTGTCTCTGTTATCTAGTGAGGTGTCGGTGTTGATCATCTGGTTTTTACACTGGACCGTTTTATTGTCCTTCACTTTCCCTTTTCAGTTCAAATGAGTTTGGCAAAAACGTCACAACAGTGACTTGTCTGTTGATTGGTTAATTGGCTGGCTGCTGGCCCTGTTGCCTTTACTTCCATGACGTCACACTGGGAATTCTACAGCCAGACAGGTATTTGTATCCCTCTGCCAGTCACAAGACGAATTTTAAAGGAAGATTTTACTCTCTTGGTGTTTTGATCATTTTTCAATTTCATGTTATTTCTATTCATCTCTGCTGGTCAGGGTTTTATCTATTGGTCAGTTCAGAGTAACGCTATGCAAACGAAACTACCAAAGTGTACAGATATGACCATCGCTCGGCGGTTGATCACTGTGCCGTGACAGACTTCATGTGCTGGTTTCCCATTGGTTTATGTGGGTGCTGGCACTGGGTGGCATTCCCATTCCTGGAGAAGTGAATGTGGCCCTTGCTGTGTTTGTTTTACCTTTAAATTCTGCGATAAATCCTTTTATGTACACATTCAACCACGCTGGCCGAGAAAAAGAGAAGAAGCTAATGAACACAAAGCTTATAAATGGTTGGGAGGCTCATCCCGATTTTATGGATGATCTACAAGCCATTTAAACTTGTCAGTTTCCATTAATTTTTGAGACTCTCTCTCTCTCTCTCTCTCTCTCCTCTCCCTCATCTCTCTCTCTCTCTCCTCTCTCTCTCTCTTCCTCCTCCTCCTCCTCTTCTTCTTCTTCTTCTTGTGTTCTCAAGGAGGCTGTGTCTATGAGAAAACTAAAACTATGCAGCATTTTGTCAAAGTTTGCCTTTGTCAGTTTTTGGCTGACGACGTGTAGGAAATAAATCATAGAATGCTCAGAAGGGTAGCTGTCGAATTAATAGATCTGAGTCGCAGCTGTTAATTACTTTTCAATTTGTGTCTTCTGGATCATGCGGGGGAAACATATGCAGTTTGTATTGCCTCAGATGGTCTTTTGGGGCATGCAGCTATTGGATACTGCGGCATAAACACAAAGCAGACGAAGAGAAACGAAAGAGATAAATTTACATTAACTTTTTTCCTTGTTTTATCCAACTGAGATGACAAACGTTTTGGTCAGGGATGTTATTTCAAACAAGTACATCATCCGCAAATTTTCTGTGAATGGGCAAAATAAAACCTTTACACTGTAAACCAAAGAGAACAAACTTACTCAAAGAAGGGACGAGTATCATTTTTTAAAAAAATTGTTGTTGGTTTCATCATCCAACTTTCCTTAATCTGCCGATAACTGTAATGCAGATATTCTGAAATTCTTTCAGGTACCAAGAGGACGAGTAGTCATGGAGGCATGTAAAGTACACGTGGTGTACTGTTAGCCTTTTTTGCTATTGAAGAAATAAAAAGGAAAAGAGAGAAAACAGACGAAATTTTATATAAAGCTATTACGCTTTGAAGAAGAATTGGATGGGTATTGCTTGAAGTTATGCTGATATGCTTTCAGTAGAGAAAACATCTGTTAACATTCCTTGATAAAATTTTTGAAACTACAATCATTTTCTCCACAATTCTTTGGAAAAAGCCCTACTCCAAACCCTTCAATACTGACTAAGTGGAAAAAAAAAAACAGCCTCGGCCTATAAATGTAAAACAAAATAAACCAAACTTAGAATAGGATTCAGTCGTTCTGGAATCCTAAGTGTGACAGGAAAGACAAAAGGGGGGTGACTCTTGGGCAAAACTAAGTGGACACAGTTAAGTCTCCAAACCGAGGCTGGGTCGTGTCATTTAGAGCATGGAAGGGGCGAGAGGGCGTCACTCTGAACTAAAAGACCTACGTGGAGACACTGCGCCACCAGGTGTACGAGCTGTCATGTAAAGACAGTTTGGTAAGAGGGATGTGCGTTGCTGCCTTTTTGCATAATATTTTATTCCAGCCGTCGTCTTTGGATATGGCGACGGGTCCTTTAATACTACCACATGCAATTGTTTAGTGTGAAAAGGTGTTGTCTTGTGAGACTGCACATTGATTTGTGTTGGGGAGTGATGACATCTGTGATTGTGAGTGATGTGGCTTATTACTATTTCCAAATTAGAGTTTTTTTTTTCTCTTTAACTCCATCGTCAGTCTTCACTTTACATGTTTCTTATCTCTGAAACTATTCAAAAGTAGATTTCAGAGTGGACTGTAGAGTACCGGTAAAGAAAATGAGGAGTCCTCATCTAGGAGACGAACGTTAACACTGAGCAGGCATAAACAAATGAATGGTTCTGTCCGCAATACGGAACTCAGTGAGTCCCTTTGCCTTCAAGGAAAGATTTAACATTGATATTTCAACGTCTTCTTTTTCATCCTATCTCCTACTTCCCCGTCCCCCCCCCCAGCCCATTCTGTTGAAATCAACTTCATAGTAATTGAGCATTGTTCACCCACAGTTGTTTTTGTTTTTTTTTTCACCACTAGATGTTTACTTCTGTTGTTTTTTGTTTGTTGTCGTCGACCGGCCAAAAGAAGACCAACAGACAAAAGGCTTGTTCCTTTAAAGCTCGCCGGTTCACTTGGCAGCTAAGTGATTCAACTTCCGTGTCCGTGTTCTGAACCTCTGAAAGCGGTCAATATATTGTGAAACTGACCTTGTTCACAATGAATGTTACCTTTCGTTGTGTGCCTGTTGAGCCCAGTGAGTTTCCCTTTCATTTGCTGTAGATCTTCAAGCACAGGCGTAGACATGTTCGTTTGTTTGATTACGTAAGACACGTTTTTGGTGACATATTTCGAGAGAAAAACGAGAACGAACAATTTTGTCTAATAGCAGTGGTGGTGATTCCTGTTTAGTTTGCTTCAGAGACTGTTAGCCAGGTAAGCTTTGTAGGAAATGATCTCAGAAACCTTATGTTCCAAAGTGGCATGCTTAAAGAAACTCGAGCGAGAATCTGGCAATAGTTTTAATGGCCAGACATGTGTTCAATGTGACAAGGTTCTGTCTGTCACAACACCTGAGCCAGAAAGTGTCGCCTGAAGTTAAAAGTATGAAAGTTTCCTTCAAAAAAATGTCATTGATTGATCTTCCATTTTGCAGGATGGGTATCAATTTGGTTGAACCAATGATACCTGCTTCAAAAGTGGAAATCGATATGTGTTCACAGAGGTTGAATATGCACCAAGATATTCAGAAAGCTGTATCGTTGAAAGGTGTTGAAGCGGAGCGAGCGGATGGGGCATTGTTTGAAATCTAAAGTGGGTTATACCATCTCAAGTTCTGACAGTTCTGTAGAACTCAGTTCGTTGGCGCAGTGATACCTCAGATAAAGAACCTGGTCGGATGTTCAACAACTTCTCCTTGTTATCCCCTATTAGTGCAATGAAAGGCTGTGTGATGGAAAATAGGAATTCAGATGCTTACACATACTCTGTTTCATAACTTCTTAATGAAGTGAAGGGGTGTGTGCGTGCTGACAAAGTGTGTGAAGTCAAATGTTGGACCCATTCTTCTGTGATGTCAGTTTGTTTGACATATTTGTTCATGTGATCATTTCTTTTAGAGAGTGCAGCAGTGGCTGTAGAGGAACTTTTGACAGTGATTAAGAGACAAAGGCAAACATCTAGAGTTGGTGCTGTCTGTAGCATCCACCCCACCTGGGACGTATGGTAATGTGGTGTGTAAGGACATGAACAAGCTTGGAACTTCTCTCGTTACGGATATTTCCTTGCTTGTTCTGTGTGCCTTCTTTTGCATGTGTGCTAGGCGGAAATGCCTCCAGCCAAAATTGTACCCTGGGGTTAAATTTTCTCGTTCATTTTTTTCTCTCTTTTAATCAGCTTTAACGTTGCTTTGAAGATTAAATAAACAGTGGTAAATCATATGGTTATTCAGAGAATGCGTACAATTGACTTATGCATCATTTGGACATTGTGGTTGGGGAAAAAAGCCTTAAATGACCAGGTTAAATTCAGAAGGTTTTGTAGCCAAGAAATGCATCGATAGTTACAATGTTATCGCATGTCATATCAAGTCAGGACAATGAGAGAGGAGGTATAATGCATGGCAATTTTTTTATTTTTGCTGTCCCAACCTCTGCGCCACCCTCAGAGGCATGTGCAACCCACGCCGCTCATTCTGACACCCTGTCCACAGCCACAGCCCGGTCTGCCCGCCGCAGCTCCGGCACCGGCAATCCACAGGAAGCAGTCAATGTCAAGTCGTCAAGGAGGCAACCCACCGGAGGAGACACTGCACTGCTTGCCGAGTCACTTCGGTGGTGTTCATGGCGCCTGTTCTGATCTAACATACGCAGGACATCACCTACTAAGCCCTCTACTGACGACAATAATTGCTTAGTCGCGGAGTCGGCGTGAGTGAGCTCCCCCTCCGGAAGGCGCCACCACGTCCGTCCAACGACAGCCCCCATGGACTCGCCGATACCGGTGACCCCGACGGAACCAAACCAAGGCGATAGACGTGGAGAGGACATCGAAATTGAGGTCACCATGAGAGCAGGGCATGAAGGGCCACAGAGTTTGAGACCTTTTTTTTTTAATGCTGATCGATGAGAATGAGGATGATTAAGATGATGCTACGGATTTCCATTTCGGTCTGAGACTGCATGACAGGGCTGTACTCTACGGCTTCCTTTCATAATATATCCCGGCGTCAACCAGGCCTGAGAGATACAGGCACCTGCAGTGTTGGTCAGGAAATTTGAGCAACACCCTCAGAAAACGCATCCATTAAGTGGATGAAACTCGACTGTGTGGTCCCAGTCTCCCCAACTGAGTCTGCAGCAAACTCAACTCTGGGTAGGAGCCGGTCAGGGCAGAAAAACCCACATGACTCTGATGGGATTCGAACCCACGACCTCCCAGCCGGGAGTCCGCGACGCTAACCACTTCACCACGGCGGCTGGTTCATGGCAAATTTATATTCACATGTAAGCCAGTCAAGACGATTTTTGTCCTGTTGATGAATTAATGTTCTTCAAAGATTTATTCCAAGCAAAAGCTGGAAAAGGAGGGTAACCTTTACATACGTAAACACACTATTAGAGTGATATGATGACCAGACCTTAAGCTGGTGGAGTGGTTAGACACAAGGCCGAAAAACAGATCAGGTTACTCCAAAGGAAATCGTGAAGCACACATCATCAACTCAATTTTTTGTTCCTCGCATCCCTACCGCTTCCCCCTTCCCCTCTGTCAAATCTAGCCCCCCCCCCCCCCCCCCCCCCCCCCCCAATCCGAGAGTAAGAATTCCAGTTGTTTCACGCACTAAGCATGGGATCTTACGTTTGATAATATACGAAAAAAGAATGGTGGAACAAAATTAAGAATGAATGTTTCAGGTCTGATTTCCAGTCCTTAATGGCGAGATTTGTTTTCTTTGCACCGAGATAAAACGGGTTGTAAATAGAAAGAAGCTGAAACTGGGACACGGTTATTTAAACAATACCTTCGCTTTTGTTTCAAATTACGGCATCTTCTTTCTAAATGTTATTCTAATACGTGTCTCAGATGACGTCAGTAGACAGTCTTTAAACCTCCTTATGATTGGTACCTGATAAACCATCAGTTCACCTGATCCCCCCCACTGCACCTACCCCACTCCCAGTCTGACCCCTCTCCATCTCTCCACCACCACCACCACCATCCAGCCTCGTTTTCTTCACATTACACCTCCCTTCTCTCCCCTTGTCGCTGACACCCCCCCCCCCCATCTCCCCCTCCACCCTCCCCGTCTCCCTCCAGTCAGCATGATGACAGTTCAGTCTGCAGACGTGTTGGCCCTGTACATTTCACACCTAAGGTGTTTTGGTCCCAGACATTCTGCCTTTTAAGCCGAGAACATTGCTGCTTGCATGCTAATGCACACGAGTGTGGGTTTTGTGCAAGCAAGAACTGTCTGATGGCGATATGGATGCTGCTTGGGGTCGTGGTCGTGAATGGCAGTGTGGGACGTTTGGTGGTGTGACGGAATATGATGGCGGCTGTGGTTATGAGTGGTGTGGTGAATGCTGATGGTCATGTTGGTGCTGGTGGCGGCTGTGGGTATGAGTGGTGTGATGAATGCTGATGGTCATGTTGGTGCTGGTGGCGGCTGTGGGTATGAGTGGTGTGGTGAGTGCTGATGGTCATGTTGGTGCTGGTGGCGGCTGTGGGTATGAGTGGTGTGGTGAATGCTGATGGTCATGTTGGTGTTGGTGGCGGCTGTGGGTATGAGTGGTGTGGTGAATGCTGATGGTCATGTTGGTGCTGGTGGCGGCTGTGGGTATGAGTGGTGTGGTGAGTGCTGATGGTCATGTTGGTGCTGGTGGCGGCTGTGGGTATGAGTGGTGTGGTGAATGCTGATGGTCATGTTGGTGTTGGTGGCGGCTGTGGGTATGAGTGGTGTGGTGAATGCTGATGGTCATGTTGGTGCTGGTGGCGGCTGTGGTTATGAGTGGTGTGGTGAATGCTGATGGTCATGTTGGTGCTGGTGGCGGCTGTGGTTATGAGTGGTGTGGTGAATGCTGATGGTCATGTTGGTGCTGGTGGCAGCTGAGCGTGGTGGTGAGGGAAGGCTGGTGATGGTGGTGGTTCAGTTAGTTGCTGGGTACGTGCGTGCATGCGCGCGCGCGCGTGTATGTGTGTGTGTGTGTGTGTGTGTGAGTGCACATGCAGGCGTGTATGTACATGTATATATACATGCATGCGTGTGTGTGTGTGTGTGTGTGTGTGTGTGTGTGTGTGTGTGTGTGTGTGCGCGCGCGTGCGCGTGCGCGTGTGTGTATGCGTGTGTGTGTGTGTGTGTGTGTGTGTGTGTGTGTGTGTGTGTGTGACGCATTTCACATCGAGAGTTAAATGTTATAACATTGTCGATGTTGCAATGGTAGGTTGGCATTGGAACATTCGTTGCTTCCCTATTATTGTATCAGATTGTTTGGACATTGTTCAACTTCATTTATTATTAAAAGAGGAAATGTTTGAGGCGTTCATGCTGTTGATAATGTATGTTTATGATGAGTGTCTTGTGTCAACTTTAAACGAGACGCCATTTTTTTGCGTTTTGAAAATAGCTGCAACTAGGAGAAGAAAATAGTGGAAGAGTGCACTCACCAGGGTTTGAGTATGGTGATCGGGGGAACAAGAAGGAAACCAAGTAAGCTTCCTGCTCATAGAGCTGTCATCAGGCTTAGAGTTAGTGGGTGACAGAGACAGATCTTATATGGGGACTGACAATAAAAAGAAGAAGGAGGAATGAACAGAGCTCAGAGACAAAAGGAAGTTAATTGGGGTTAAGCAGTGAGTAGGAACCATGAACAAGTTAAAGTGGAAAGCAAGAAGGCCTCTTCAAAAAGGAAGAAAAAAAAAAAAAAGGGGGGGGGGGTTTAGTAGAGAAGGGGGGGGGGGGGGTGCCTGAAGCTCAGCTGCTGTCACTCTCTGGTGTTCAGGCCGGCAGGGGCGAGGGTCCCAAGTCGTGCAATGATGGATGACTCCATAAAGAGGCGATAGAGTCCACTGGACCGGTTCTGCCAGACAGCAGCCACTCTCGCAAGGGGTGAAGTTGTGGTAGGGGCTGTTGAAGTGAGAGCCCATGGGATCTTCATACCCCAGCCGCATTGAGCGAAGGTGCTCAGAAAAACGCTCATTCAGGCTGCGGTACGTCTCCCCAGTGTATTTCTTTGAACACAAGGTGCAAGTGATGACGTACACCAGGTCTGCAGATTGACAGTTGAAGCTTGCTAGGACCCTGAACTGGCCAGATGGACCAGCAACTGTGGTGCAGCTGTCAATGAATGGACATGTCTTGCACTCTTTGCGAGTGCATGGGTGTGCAACTGCACAGAAAAAACAACAACATTTTTCAACGTAGTAGACTGAAGTTTTAATAGGATGGAGAGGGAAAGACTGTCTCTGCCAAGCCAAACCATGGTACTGCGATGGGACCCTGCCATGCTTGTGACTTTATTGATGTTTTCGTGGGCAGCTTAGACAATAATCCCATGCAGGATTGCTCAGTCCCTTTGCTTTCCTCTCTGGTTGAACCTGAACGGCGCAAAGAGCTTAAATGCCTAGACTGGAGCAGGTATCGAGATGATGGTATCACTATTCTTCCCAACAGTGAGGACTGTGAATCATTCTGCAAACACCTGGATGAACTGAATCCGCCAAATATTAAGTAGACCGTGAAATTTGACAGACAAGTAGAATATCTGGATATGAAACTTTCAATAGTTGATGGTGTCATAAAGACAGATGCCTTTTCCAAACATTGCCATGGTTACCTTCCAAAGAACAGTTGTCACCCTCCTACAGTTTTCAAGGGTCTTCTAACAGGTGTTGGTACCAAATTGAGAATGTTATGCAGCGAAGACAATAGACTGCAAGACAGACTCAGGGAGTATGCCAAGTATTTTACAATCGGTGGTTGGAAATTTGAGGCAGCACTTGAACAACTCAAAAGGGGAGCTAATAGAGACCGAGGTGTTCTCATCAGGCAAGACAGACAACCCAAACCCAAGAAATTGGCCTGGGTCATTCAGTATGACCCAAGGCTACCATCTAGGAGACAAATTATTAAACAAAATTACACATCCTGTATTCCAATAAAAAAGGACTATTTTCCCTGAAGAAATGCTCTTGGTGCTGATAGGAGAAGACGCAACTTGGCAGAAACGTACAAACCTACAGTACCACGTCGCCATCCTCTCCATGGACCCATGAACAGACCTGGATTTTTTGTGTGATGTACCCGCCGATGTGACCTCTGTGCACATTCCAGTGACCTGATAGAGCTAAGAAGCCCATGGGATGTGCGCTGCAGGCCTATCAGGCAGCATCTAACTAACTGTTATCGTGTGCCATCGTGCTCCGGTGGAAATGGACATCGCATGCATCCTATGTGAGAAACTGGAGGAATAAATGAGATAAATGAAAATGAGTGACTGATATTTGAATGGTACGGGAAACGACTGAATGAGCGCCAGTAGGCTGCTCTTCGGCCAGCTCTACCTGGGTAGGCAGCCCGTTGAGTGAGTAAGGTAGTGTGTTTACTGTAAAGCGCTTAGAGCTTGGTCTGTGACCGAGGATAGGCGATATATAAATACCCAATATAATATAATAATAAAATCTCTCCTGTTTGACAAAAAATACAATCTACGTCATCAGATGTCGGAACCACCCAGACTATGTTGGGTCCACCAAGGACCTCAAAAGAAGGTGGGTCGATTATAAGTCAGACCGCAACAGGAAAATGTCCCAGCGATGTGGGGTTGCCAGACACCTCGCCCAGACTGAGCACCCTGAAGATAAGGCTCTGCCCTGTCTTTCCATCAATCCAGTCGAACGTGTTATATCTGAAGACAAACTCCTGGACAGGGAGACTTACTGGCAAGCCAATTTGGGGACTGTCTTTAAGGTCTTAACTCCCGTATAGAACTAAACAGAATGTAAATAATTCTGTATTAAGTTCGTGCTCAACTCAGGATTAAGTAGATCCCTCTGAAAATGCTTGGGTTCATTAAAAAAAATTGTATATTCATTTATTTTATATCTCTTTTATTTTATTTATTTCATTTTATATTTTTTCTTCCTGTGTTTTAGTAAAAGAAAAAAAAATAATGTGACGTCTTTTCTAAACTGATGCAGTTTTCTACTATGACGTCAATTGTATTGATGTCATTTCAGCCATGAAGATGAAAGTACGATCCGGTTCCTGAGGAAGCCTTTTGACAGGCGAAAACTTGAATTATGAAAAATTGAACTCCGTGGGCGGTGTTGACGACGTACTATCCATTACCATATTTCATGATCTGCTCGTCGTATCTTCTGTTATATATATATATATATATATATATATATATATATATATATATATATATATACAATAAACTAATAAATTCCAAGGATAAGTACCGAGCATCATTCCAGCAACTTACAGAGCAGCTTGGTGTTGCAATGACTGCAAGAAATATTCAATTATAAACAAAGCTTGCTCTTATGTCTTAGATTGAAGATATATAACAGATTTTTTCTCAACCCTTTTGTTATTATAATTCTTGTTTATGAAATGAAACAAAAAGATAGTAGGCCCCTATACCAAAGAATTGTCACTCAGCGTTACAATATGCACATAATCAACACAGTTGTATCTATTTATGGTCATAGACATAATACGGTATGAAGAAAAATGACGGCGTTTGTTTGGAGATAAATGAATAGATGACGTGGCAGAATCAAAAACGGGATCTGAAGATTAAGTTTAAATGTAAATGTTACAAAACATGCACCAAAATATTTTGACCTTGTTCTGTACCCAAAATGTCTTGAGCTTGTTTTGTACCCAAAATCGTGTGACTCGAAAAAATATATCGATTCACCCTATTTTAGAACTACTCCAAAAGGTTATCATCATATGGAGTACTATTTCCATGATGGAAGATCACGCCGGTGTCCCTTGAGGCATACACCATACTAGTAGTATGTATGGTTAAGTTATTGCGAAGAAAAAGTTGTGTTCCAACCAGATTCTGTGATCGTCTTCAAATGTGACCGAGCCAACCGCAAAGCCTTGCACCAGTCTTCAAGTTGCTGTCATTGTTCTTGCAGTGTTGTGTTCACCAACTGCTTTGTGGTGTGTTTTTTTTCTTCAATTCCACCATAAACTGACCAACAGAAGATCAGAGATGCCTTTTCATATTGAACAGAATGACATGTGGAGATGTTTGACCACGTACACGCATATGCACAATGTCTGTTTGGTTCCATGATTTGGGGGTGGGGACGACTCGGAAGATCTGCCGTGGGGTCTTTTTTTTGGTCTGTTAGAAAAGAGCTTTCAAGCTGTCATAAAAGAATGACATGTAAGCAGCATCAGTATGAGTGTGTGTCTCTTGGAGTGCGTGGAAGAAAGCATGAGCAGAGGTTGGCTGACATAGAGACTGAAACCTGTTTTCACACACACACACACACACACACACACACACACACACACACACACACACACACACACACACATATATACACACACGCATACACATGCAAATGCCCGCGCGCGCACGCGCGCGCGCGCTCACACACACACACACACACACACACACACACACACACACACACACACACACACACACCTTTTTCTATCTCCAAACTTTCTTCTTGAGTAGAAGTAGGGGCAGGTTGATTCGAAGCTGTGTAGACTTGGTAATTCAACTTACGGGTTATTGTGGCCGTCGTGTGTTCAAGACTTGCACTTCTGGTTGTATGTATGGCCATTTTCTGTGCCACGCAAATGATTAAGCGCATGAAACGAGCCCTTTGAACAAGGGAGACAGTGTGAGTGAGGATATGAACTAAAGTTAGGGTGTTGAGAACAGGTGCATGTGGTGACAGCTACACTAGACAGACTCGTTTGATTAGGAATTTCAGCAGTGTTGTAGAGAACTATAAAATGCCGATTCTGGCTCACCCACCTCCGCCAGCTCCAACCGGCTAAAGCCGGTTTCGCTGCTGCTCTGGCGGGCGATCCAGAATAGGCATTTTATAGTTCTCTCTATAAGTAAAATAAATTCTTAAATAAGTTATTATACAAGTCATCATCAAGTTCTTAACAAGTACTTAAATAACTTCTTTTATTAGCTAAATAGATTTACAAACAAACATAATGTGTAGGATTATCTGTTTTTAATACTAATTTAGAAAACTTTCGAGACTTAAGTTTTTGCTTAATCCTTCGTTTTTCTTGATCGTTTTCAATAACATCGTTTTCTTTCATACATTCATCAAATGCATCTCTATCTTTCATGTGGAATAAAACCACTGTCTTTAACTGTTCTCTGAAGTCTTTTAAAACTGAATTATATTTTTGACTTAAAATCCATACACTTATCCCAGCATGTCTTCCACTGAAAGCTAGCTTTGATAAAGCATTTCTTTTTTTGACTATATCCTTCTCTGCTGAACAATCATCTATAATAAAGAGCGTTTGTGTTCCTTCGAACATTTTAAAGAAATGCTCTAAGCACTCACTCAGATTATTGCTGGGATCAATCAAATAGATTTCATCATCTGTCCATATAAACCTTCTATCGTGATATGATTTATTCCATTTTAAGGTTGGACAAAAAATTACAATATGATCAAAATTATAACGATATATTGTTTCTAATAGATCGAGGACAAATATTGTTTTTCCACAACCAGTCTGTCCACAAATTAATGAACAATGAGGGGTTTTTGTCATAAAGTTTAACATCGGCATTGACACCAAAGTTGTCTGCTCCATAGTTTTATAACAGAATTTAATTTACACCAGTTAGTGTTGTTATCATACTATCCGTCAAAATTTGATCAGTACAATAAAATCTTATAAGGTCTAAATGTGTCAGATTAATCCAACTCAGTTTTGTCAGATTGTTTCTATTAAGACTAACATTGATTTTGTTGCTTGTTGTTACGACCTTAAAATTTTCACCATCGTGACGAACCACAACAGTAACTTTAAGATTGTCAACGTCTAAGTTTTGCCAGCTAATAAGAATTCCTTCCATAAGGTTGTCACTGACACCCACAGCTCCATTCCTCCCCACATCTTTTAAGACAGAAATTTCAAGTATTATTGTGAACGTGTCTCCTAATAACGTGCGTGGAAAGAACTGTACTTTTGTAGTAGCTTCCTTCAAAACTGATTCTCTTCTGTGGAGGATGTACTGTTTGCTCCCAAACTTCTTTATTTCGATCTCTTTTCGACTGTTGTCCTCTGGCATAAGACTTACATGTAAAGGGCCAGAGTTCAATGCTTTTCTGAAACTTTTTTGACGGTCAAAAAATGTAAATGGGCTTACGAATTCAAATTTTATGTCCCATTCTAAATATGGTTCTAAGTGCCATTTGTTGTCAGTTTTTCGAACTATTTTATATTTATACTGACCCGCATTATTTGCTTCTAGATTGCGTAGTTGTTCTAGTTTAGGAAACCTTTTGTTGTCGTCAACCTCTTTGCGCTTATAATAACCATCTTTAGTGTACTCAAAACCATACAAAGTGCCTATCTCACCGTTTTGTTCAAAGTCCTCAACGTCTGCAAGGTCTTTTAATTCTAAAGTTACACACCTCTCAGGCGCTAATGTAACTCCTGATTCTTCTGGCCCACGAGACATTATTTTTTAGTGCACCTTATTATTTTATTTCTAAAACAATGTGCAGGTTATCACATTTCACGACTTTCCCTGTTTTATCTGTGATCTTTATATTAAATGATCTGACCCTCCCACAAGCTAATCTTTTAAACTGTAAATTAGGGAATTGTATAATTTCATAATCGCAATATGCAGCTTTCCCTGATGGAAGAGCTCTTAAAACAGTTGAGGGCCTTCCATCATATAAGTTTTCATCAGTGCTCAGCTCGTCCAAATGAACATAGAGTAATGAATGTAATGCAAGATCGAGCGGATATTCTCCCTCATAAGTAGTTTCGTCTGATGTAACTATAAAACTATGATTGTCAGTTGCAAAGCCTAACATTTTAGCTAGCTCTACATCAAAAAGGTAATGGTCTACTTCTTCTTCAGGTTTGAATGTCAACATTATTTTCAAATTTGCATTGTTAAGTTTGAGAGTAATGTCGAAGTTACTCATTGCTTCTTTTAGCGAGCAAAACCCGTAATAACCATCAGGTATGGTTAACTGGCTAACTAAGTTTCCTCTATTGTCAAATTTTTTAATCTTATTATTCTCCTTGGATTCAGTTATATTAAACCATACGACTTTGTAAAAAATGTCATGGAGTGCGACCCTTTGGGTTCCGCAGTTATTATCAATAGCATATTCTAAAAACGAAGGACTGTCTTGAGTTGTTATTGTTACAAACATTTTTAAAACAAATTTAAAAATGAGTGCATTCAAATATACTAATGCAAAATATTCTGTTGGGCCGCACTACAATCTTAAAAATATAACAACTGACACCCTCGACATTTCTGTGACTCAGTCTGACGCCTTTCAAGTAAAGGTTAGTACTCCATTGGATCGTTATCTTAACCCTCCTATTAAAAACGACTACATCCCGAAAGTGTGGTTCAGTCATCCGATGCAGTTTTATCAGAACCAGTTAAACTTTGCTGTGTTTTGTGCTTCAACTGGGTGTGGAGTGTCGTATGCTGATCATTTAAATCATCCTGTTCCTTTGGTGAGGTCAGTGTATAGATTTCATTTTTATTACACCTTCAGACGTATTTTATCTGAACTGCAAGCGCCATTACCAAATGACAAAACGTTTAATCCATTCAGCAACAGAATAGATTACAAGGCTTTTGAAAGGATCTGTAACGAATTTGATATTGACCCAAAGACAGACTTTAGACAAAAGTTGGATCTTAATCATGGTTTAGGCACTCTTTATTATTGGGGCGTGCACAGAAAGTATAACTATGATTGGAATCCTCCTTACACATCTTTCTCTTCAGGCACAACTGTTCACCTCGGGTCCATAGAGCAAGAGCATAAAACAGCATGGACAACATTTATTTTGGATACTTCTAATGGTCTAACTAGAGCGGGAATAGAACGAATAAACGACTCTATTCGTACTTATGTTTGGTGTTTGCTAGGTTCGCAAGCACAAACGAGATCAAACATAATTGATCCTTCTACTGGCTTTGACGCCCAAAAACAGTATTTAGCAAATTTAGAGGATTCTATTAATTCTGCAATTGATTTGCCTTCAAGTATTAAAAGGTACCAAAATGTTTTGCAATACGCAAGATCGAAAGTAGACTTTGCTGTCGGCACTGGTTTATACATGCTGCCTTCTGACCTCAGACTTCAGATAGGAACAATAATAAACTATAATAATGAAATCCTTGTGGCTGGCAATGAAGAGAAGGTCGGAAAAAACGACATAAATTCTAAGCCAGCAATAGCAATAAAAAAAGAAGCCCCACCAATCCCCGAGCCCCCCTCTAAACCCCATCCAATCCCGAGACCCCCTCAAAACCCCATCCAATCCCTGTGGTCCCAAGAAATAATGACCATGAATATGAAAAGACGGCACTTGTTATTGGATTAACTGCCCTAGGATTACTTGGTCTTTATCTTACTATAAAGTAACCCAACTATTAAGACAACTAATGTCCATAAGTGCTCAGCCATAAAGCCAACTACTTTGCTTGCAGTAGACAAAAGCCAGCTAACGATCCCCCCTAATATGCCAGGTAAAGAGTCTATGGCCTTAGTGGCTAATTTTTTTTAATAAACTTGCAAGATGATCAAGTTGTTTTTTTACCATGATTTATCTGATGGTGGTCCTGGTGGCACTGCTCCCCCACCACCGCCGCCTGTAAGAGCCATCACCAGTGTACTTATTGCAAATCCTAAGGCTGTTATAACACTTGCTAATGTGACACCTTGCTCTCTAAACAGTGTTCGTATTCGTTCTGCTAGCGTTGTGTCTTCATACAAAATTCTGTTGATGGTTTCTCTTATTCTGCTCACTTGAGTTCGTAATTGTTCTCGGTTATTAGACAAACACTTCTAGTCTTGCTGATCTCTCTTGTTCAAGATCTTTTAGTCTTTGTGTTATTCTTTCTTTAATACCATTTCCTAAGTTGGCGTCATCAGCTTCAGCGAGTTTTTCTTTTTCTCTTTTTATATGCTCATCTAGTTCACCCAGTTTTGCTAAATTGTTTGTTAATTCGCCTCTGATGCTTCTCAAAGCATGATCAAGGGCCACTATTTCTCTCATAGGTAGCGGCGGATCGTGCATAGTTTTTAATACTGTTTCTTCTGAAAAACTGGTTTCTGCTTGTATTATTTCGTCTGCTGTTGGGCTTAAATCTTTAAGTTCCATGTTTTGTATTTGGTTATCTGTTGGGAGTTCTTGTAGTGTGTTTTGAAGTTTAGCAACTGCTTCCCTATCTAATTTTGGTTTAGTAATGCCAAGGCGATTTTGTTCGCTCACACTGAGCCTTTGTCTAATTGTACTCTTTTTTTAAAAACTTTGATGAGTCTGGTTTAGTTGTAAGCTGAACAAGTTGTCCTTCGTCGTTTCTCACAAACAAATGGTCATCTTTTGTTTCAAAATCATTAGGGTCTATAAATTCGGGAGGTTCTTGACCTAAACTTTGATAAAATGATCTGACCTTACTTTCTGTTAATTCATGTCGCAATGAGCGCAATGGATGTGTCAAAGGTGTCATTTCACTCATGTCGTCTCCAGGATCAAAAACATCATAATCTTCAATGCCTGCCATGTTTTAAAAATAATTTATTTTTGTTTTATAAAAAAAATGTCACAAGCATATGGCTCAATTCTTGACCCGCATAGAAGACTGAAAGAGCCCTTTGGCGTGAAGGGAAATAAACAGAATATTATTGTTCCAAATAATCCATCTACTATTGATTCAGATCAAATTCTTACTGTTAAATTTCCAGACCTAGGAGCAGATGAAGTGATTGTGCCAGGATCTGCACGTCTTACTTTCAAAATAGAACTCGAATCAGCAACAGACGCAAACAGGACAGTAGTTCAGAATCTGGGACGGGCAATCGTAAAGAAAATTTCTATAAAACTTGAGGGGCAAGAAATATTTTCTTTACACAATGCAGACATATTTTTAATCTATTGTGATCTATGGCTAACCGCGAATGAAAGGGCCGATCTTGCGTTTCAAGGAATCGAAAATAACGAAGCACTAAAACACAGAATAGACGCCGAAGATGCTAAAGCCGGCAACAAGTATGAAGCTGTAAGTTTTGCTTATGGAAATCGCTTTTCTATACCCTTAGATTTTGAGTTGTTAAAAGCGCATGCGCCATACTTTCAAGGAGCATTAAAAGACAGATTGTCATATGAACTAACTTTTAATGAATACAAACGTGTCATTAAATCTACAACCGCCGATGCAAAGTACAGCATTTCTGACATCTCGTTAGAGTTTGACATTGTTAGCAACCCTAACTTAGCAAGGCTAATTGAGCAACAATATCAGTCAAAATTAGCAATATATTACGAAAGAGTGATTCAAGAGAACTATAAAATAGGCATTCTGGCTCACCCGGCTCCGCTGTTGCTCCGCCGGCTTACCCAGAATGCCTATTTTATAGTTCTCTAATAGTAAACACTTTACAAACATACATAATGTGTAGGATTATCTGTTTTTAACACTAATTTAGAAAACTTTTGAGACTTCAGTTTTTGCTTAATCCTTCGTTTTTCTTGATCGTCTTCAATAACATCGTTTTCTTTCATACATTCATCAAATGCGTCTCTATCTTTCATGTGGAATAAAACCACTGTCTTTAATTGCTCTCTAAAGTCTTTTAAAACTGAGTTATATTTTTGACATAAAATCCACACACTTATCCCAGCATGTCTTCCACTGAAAGCCAGTTTTGATAAAGTGTTTCTCTTTTTGACTATATCCTTTTCTGCTGAACAATCATCTATAATAAATAATGTCTGAGTTCCTTCAAACTGTCTAAAGAAATGTTCTAAACACTCACTCAGTTTATTGCTAGGATCAACTAAATATATGTCATCATCTGTCCATATAAACCTTCTGTCGTGATATGCTTTGTTCCATTTAAGTGTTGGGCAGAAAATTACTATATGATCAAAATTATAACGATAAACTGTTTGTAATAGGTCGAGGACAAATATTGTTTTTCCACAACCAGTTTGTCCACAAATCAATGAACAATGAGGGGTTTTTATCATAAAGTTTAACATCGGCATTGACACCAAAGTCGTTTGCTCCATAGTTTTAAAACAGAATTTAATTTACACCAGTTATTGTTTTTATCATACTCTCTGTCAAAACTTGTTCAGTATAATAAAACCCTATAAGGCCCAAATGTGTAAGATTAATCCAGTTCAGTTCTGTAAGATCGTTTCTATTTAAACTAATATCAATTTTGTTGCTTGTTGTTATGACCTTAATATCCTCGCCATTGTAAAGAACGACGACAGTAACTTTAAGTTTGTCAACGTCTAAGTTTTGCCAGCTAATAAGAATTCCTTCCATAAGGTTGTCACTGACACCCACAGCTCCATTTCTCGCCTCATCTTTTAAGACAGAAATTTTAAATATCATTGTGAACGTGTCTCCTAATTTTGTGCGTGGAATGAACTGTAATTTTGTAGAAGCTTTCTTTAAAACCGATTCTCTTCTGTGGAGGATGTACTGTTTGTCCCCAAACGGCTTTATTTCGATCTCTTTCCGACTGTTGTCCTCTGGCATAAGACTTACATGTAAAGGGCCAGAGTTCAATGCTTTTCTGAAACTTTTTTGGCGGTCGAAAAATGTAAATGGGCTTAAGAATTCAAATTTTATGTCCCATTCTAAATATGGTTCTAAGTGCCATTTGTTGTCAGTTTTTCGAACTATTTTATATTCATACTGACCTGTATTATTTGCTTCTAGATTGCGTAGTTGTTCTAGTTTAGGAAACCTTTTGTTGTCGTCAACCTCTTTGCGCTTATAATAACCATCTTTAGTGTACTCAAAACCATATAAAGTGCCTATTTCACCGTTTTGTTCAAAGTCCTCAACGTCTGCAAGGTCTTTTAATTCTAAAGTTACACACCTCTCAGGCGCTAATGTAACCCCCGAATCGTCTGGTCCACGTGACATTTTTTAAAACAACGTATTATTTTATTTCTAAAACAATGTGCAGGTTATCACATTTCACGACTTTCCCTGTTTTATCTGTGATCTTTATATTAAATGATCTGACCCTCCCACAAGCTAATCTTTTAAACTGTAAATTAGGGAATCGTATAATTTCATAATCGCAATATGCAGCTTTCCCTGATGGAAGAGCTCTTAAAACAGTTGAGGGCCTTCCATCATATAAGTTTTCATCAGTGCTCAGCTCATCCAAATGTACATAGAGTAATGGATATAAGGCAAGATCGAGCGGATATTCTCCCTCAAAAGTAGTTTCGTCTGGTGCAACTCTAAATTTATGATAGACATAATTGATTTTAAAGCCTAACATTTTAGCTAGCTCTACATCAAAAAAGTAATGGACTACTTCTTTTTCAGGTTTGAATGTTAACATTGTTTTTAGATTTGCATTGTTAAGTTTGAGAGTAATGTCGAAGTTACTCATTGCTTCTTTTAGTGAGCAAAACCCGTAATAACCATCAGGTATGGTTAACTGGCTAATTAAGTTTCCTCCGTCATCAAGTTTTCGAATCTCATTATTCCTCTTGGATTGACTTATATTAAACCATACGACTTTGTAGAATATTTCATGGAGTGCGACCCTTTGGGTTCCGCAGTTATTATCAATAGCATATTCTAAAAACGAAGGACTGTCTTGAGTTGTTATTGTTACAAACATTTTTAAAACAAATTTAAAAATGAGTGCATTCAAATATACTAATGCAAAATATTCTGTTGGACCGCACTACAGTCCTAAAGATATAACAACTGATACCCTCGACATTTCTGTGACTCAGTCTGACGCCTTTCAAGTAAAGGTTAGTACTCCATTGGATCGTTATCTTAACCCTCCTATCAAAAACGACTACATCCCGAAAGTGTGGTTCAGTCATCCGATGCAGTTTTATCAGAACCAGTTAAACTTTGCTGTGTTTTGCGCATCAACTGGGTGTGGAGTGTCGTATGCTGATCATTTAAATCATCCTGATCCTTTGGTGAGGTCAGTGTATAGATTTCATTTTTATTACACCTTCAGACGTATTTTATCTGAACTGCAAGCGCCATTACCAAATGACAAAACGTTTAATCCATTCAGCAACAGAATAGATTACAAGGCTTTTGAAAGGATCTGTAACGAATTTGATATTGACCCAAAGACAGACTTTAGACAAAAGTTGGATCTTAATCATGGTTTAGGCACCCTTTATTTTTGGGGCGTGCACAGAAAGTATAACTATGATTGGAATCCTCCTTACACATCTTTCTCTTCAGGCACAACTGTTCACCTCGGGTCCATAGAGCAAGAGCATAAAACAGCATGGACAACATTTATTTTGGATACTTCTAAGGGTCTAACAAAAGCGGGAATAGAACGAATAAACGACTCTATTCGTACTTATGTTTGGTGTTTGCTAGGTTCGCAAGCACAAACGAGATCAAACATAATTGATCCTTCTACTGGCTTTGACGCCCCAAAACAGTATTTAGCAAATTTAGAGGATTCTATTAATTCTGCAATTGATTTGCCTTCAAGTATTAAAAGGTACCAAAATGTTTTGCAATACGCAAGATCGAAAGTAGACTTTGCTGTTGGCACTGGTTTATACATGCTGCCTTCTGACCTCAGACTTCAGATAGGAACAATAATAAACTATAATAATGAAATCCTTGTGGCTGGTAAAGAAGAGAAGGTCGGAAAAAACGACATAAATTCTAAGCCAGCAATAGCAATAAAAAAAGAAGCCCCACCAATCCCCGAGCCCCCAAACCCCCCCATTCAATCCCTGTGGTCCCAAGAAATAATGACCATGAATATGAAAAGACAGCACTTGTTATTGGATTAACTGCCCTAGGATTACTTGGTCTTTATCTTACTAAAGAGTAACCCAACTATTAAGGCAACTAATGCCCATAAGTGCTCGGCCATAAAGCCAACTACTTTACTTGCAGTAGACAAAAGCCAGCTAACGATCCCCCTATTATACCAGGCAAAGAATCTATTGCCTTACTGGCTAATTTTTTTAGTAAGTTTGCAAGGTGATCGAGTTGTTTTTTTACCCATGATTTATCTGTTGGTAGTCCTGGTGGCACTGCTCCCCCACCGCCTGTAATAGCCAACACCAGTGTACTTATTGCAAATCCTAAGGCTGTTATAACGCTCGCTAATGTGACACCTTGCTCTCTAAACAGTGTTCTTATTCGTTCTGCTAACGTTGTGTCTTCATATAAAATTCTTTGGATAGTTTCTCTTATTCTGCTCACTTGAGTTCGTAATTGTTCTCGGTTAGTAGACAACACTTCTAGTCTTGCTGATCTCTCTTGTTCAAGATCTTTTAGTCTTTGTGTTATTCTTTCTTTAACACCAGGTCCTAAGTTGTGGTCATCAGCCTCAACTAGTTTTTCTTTTTCTCTTTTTATATGCTCATCTAGTTCACCCAGTTTTGCTAAATTGTTTGTTAATTCGCCTCTGATGCTTTTCAAAGCATGATCAAGGGCCGTTATTTCTCTCATAGGTAGCGGCGGATCGTGCATAGTTTTTAATACTGTTTCTTCTGAAAAACTGGTTTCTATTATTTCGTCTGCTGTTGGGCTTAAATCTTTAAGGGGTATGTTTTGTATTTGGTTATCTGTTGGGAGTTCTTGTAGTGTGTTTTGAAGTTTAGCAACTGCCTCACTGTCTAATCTTCGCGGTTTAGCAATGCCAAGGCGATTTTGATCGCTCACACTGAGCCTTTGTCTAATTGTAGTCTTTGCTAAAAACTTTGATGGGTCTGGTTTAGTTGTAAGCTGAACAAGTTGTCCTTGCTCGTTTTTCACAAACAAATGGTCATCTTTTGTTTCAAAATCATTAGGGTCTATAAATTCGGGAGGTTCTTGGCCTAAACTTTGATAAAATGATTTGACCTTACTTTCTGTTAATTCACGCCGCAATGATTGTAATGGATGTGTCAAAGGCGTCATTTCACTCATGTCGTCTCCAGGATCAAAAACATCATAATCTTCTTCTGCCATGTTTTTAAATAATTAACTTTTTATTTTGTTTTATAAAAAAAAATGTCACAAGCATATGGTTCGATTCTTGACCCGCATAGAAGACTGAAAGAGCCCTTTGGCGTGAAGGGAAATAAACAGAATATTATTGTTCCAAATAATCCATCTACTATTGATTCAGATCAGATTCTTACTGTCAAATTTCCAGACCTAGGAGCAGATGAAGTGATTGTGCCGGGATCTGCACGGCTTACTTTTAAAATAGAACTCGAATCAGCAACAGACGTAAACAGGACAGTTGTACAGAATCTGGGACGGGCAATCGTTAAGAAAATTTCTATAAAACTTGAGGGGCAAGAAATATTTTCTTTACACAATGCAGACATATTTCTAATCTATTCTGATCTATGGCTAACCGATAATGAAAGGGCCGATCTTGCGTTTCAAGGAATCGAAAATAACGAAGCACTAAAACACAGAATAGACGCCGAAGATGCTAAAGACGGTAACAAGTATGAAGCTGTAAGTTATGCGTTTGGAAATCGCTTTTCTATACCCTTGGATTTTGAGTTGTTAAAAGCGCATGCGCCATACTTTCAAGGAGCATTAAAAGACAGATTGTCATATGAACTAACTTTTAATGAATACAAACGTGTCATTAGATCGACAGACACTGATTCCAAGTACAGCATTTTCGACATCTCGTTAGAGTTTGACATTGTTAGCAACCCTAACTTAGCAAGGCTGATTGAGCAACAATATCAGTCAAAATTAGCAATATATTACGAAAGAGTGATTCATCATTCAAAATATCCTAAAAGCAGGGCAGACACAATATGGAACTTTAGTTTTAGCGCCGCAGCAAGATCCCTTAAAGGTATTTTATTGCTGTGTGAAGATGAAGAACCATTCAAAAGACAAAGTGAAAAGTTTATCAATCCTAAAATAACGAAAGTACAATGTTCAATTGAGGGTAGTCCTAACCAAGTCTACGGTAGCGGGCTTAAACCTTATCATCATTTTGATGAAATAAGAAAATTGTTTGGAGGCGGGAGGTGTAGAAATCCAACAGTAGACCTTGTGTCTAAAGATCTACACCTTCACAGTGTTAGACTTGATGAATATTTAACAACGAAATACGGTTTATGGATTGACCTAAGGTCAACAGAAGATAATCAGTTGCATGGGAGTGGGAGAACAGTTAAAGACGTAATAAACATTCAAATTGATAAAGAAAAAGAGAGTGATAAACCACTTAATGTACATTTGTTTTTAATATATGATGCGCAGCTGAATATTCAAGATAACAGATTGAAAGATATCCAATACTAAATTATTTTTATTTTAAAAAAGCATGTCTGTTACGACTTATCCAAAAGTGCCCAAAGAAGAGATAGCTGCTGCTGTAGACATAAAAACTTTCAGATTAACCAACATTACACAAATGCAACAAAAACTAGAGCAGGACCTTTCAAAATACAGCAAAACCAAACGAAGGTATTCTGCTGTCTTTAATGCTATTACATATGTTAATACTGGAGCATCGATCACTAGTGCTCTGTCAGCAGGAACAAGTGTAGGTCTCTTAGCAACAGGCGTAGGTGCACCGGCAGCTTTACCTCTAGGTGGTTTGTCTTTAACTCTTGGCCTGTGTTCATTGGCTGTAAGTGCTGTCAGCAAAAAAATAAAAGCTAAACTCCAAAAGCACACAGCTATGGTTCAACTAATAACAGCTAAACTTAGTTCCTTCAAACTGATAATTGATAAAGCACTAGTTGACTCAAACATCACGGATGAAGAATTTAGTCGCCTACAGGCTGATTTTGAGGACTACAAAAGACAAAAGTTTGATCTTCAAAGAAAGGCAAGGGCAACTTTTTCTCAACAGCCAGACACCGACCAGATAAAAAAGGAATGTTTAAAAAAAGTAAACGAAACATTAAACTCTGTTCTAAACAGCTCACATTAACAACCCCAAAGGGCGTTTATACTTTAGTTTACGAGTCCAAGCACAAAAAGACCGTTGATATTGATTCTGATTAAGTATTTTTTTTGATTTAAATAAATATTTTGAGTTAGAAAAGAAGCTCAACATGGATAAGATATATGAAGGTTCAGATGAATTGTTTGAAGCAATGCTCGAGGAAGAGCGTTTGTCAAAAGCTTTAAATGAGGTCGTTTTAGAAGTTATTGATCCAACAAACGTGCAGGCAAGCGTTGTACACGCTATTTCTCAAGTTCCAAGTAAACTAACAATAAACCCTCCAGTTAAAGTAAGGTTAGTTGTTTTAATCGACTATATAACAATAAACGAAGAAAATCTAGAAGTCTGGGTCTCAACTAAACAGCAGACTATTCTTTCTCATAATGACTTAACACCCGGTTGGGCAGATCAACTTCTTACACAGTTTAATGAAGCCTCTGAAGCAGCTAAAATGAGAGGCTCTGGTTGGTCAGAGGGTGAAGTCCTAGACATCAGATTAAGACAAGCTAAGTATGAGCCAATTGTAGGCAAGGCTTACATTCCACTGCCTCCAACATTAGTTGCAAAGAAAGCAGTTTTGAACATAAAAAATTCAGACGACAAATGTTTTATGTGGTGCGTTCTTGCTAGGCTGCATCACGTTGCCAAAAATGCAGAGAGAGTATCTAACTATTTACAGTGGGCCAATGATCTTAACTTTAACGGCCTTGAATTTCCTATGGCTGTAGACAAAATTGATCAGTTTGAAAAACAAAATCCACCAATAACTGTTAATGTCTACACATGGTCTGAAGAAACCAACCTTCTGCCAATTAGAGTGTCAAAGAACAGTCCAACAATAGGCGAACCAACCAGGAGTCATGTAGACTTACTCCTGATGCAAAGCCTTAATGGGTTGCACTACACTCTAATACGCACAATGAGTAGATTACTAGTGCATACTACAAAACAACATAGCAAACAAGAATTTTGTAGAAAATGTTTAACAAGAATTCCGTCCGTTCAAGCTGCGAGCGAACATATAAAACATTGTATTAGCCCAGTTGACTGTGATACAGAACTAATTACGCCCGGAGAAGGCAGTAAAGTTAGTTTTAAGAACTGGAAACGGTTGCAAACTAGTCCATATGTTGTTTACGCAGACTTCGAATCACTCATTGTTCCTTATGAAGGACCAACCCCACAGAAACTTCCTAAAACAGTCTTAATGAGTAATCATCAGATTTGCTCATTTGCCTTCATCATTGTTAGGTCGGATGGCGCCCATTCAAAGCCAGAATTATACAGAGGACCAAATGCTGCAAAATACTTCTTAAAACGCATGCAGCAAGTGCGTAATGCCTGTTCTAATAATCTAAACTTATCTGAAATCATAATGACGCCTGAAGACCAACAACAGTATGACTCAGCCACTCACTGTTGGATTTGTGGGGCAGCCTTGGTTGCCGCCGCAGAGAATCCAACAGTAAGAGACCATGATCACATTAGTGGAAAGTTTAGAGGAGCAGCACATAACAAATGCAATCTTCAACTAAAGTTTGAACCAAAGACATGGAAGCTGCCTATATTCTTTCACAACTTGCGAGGTTACGACTCTCACCTTATAATGCAAGCAGTAACCAGCGACTTCAGGGTGTCATGCATTGCACAGTCATCAGAAAAGTACATGTGTTTCACTTTAAATAACATGTCTTTCTACGACTCTATGCAACACATGATGGGTTCATTAGAGTCACTGGCTATGTCCTTAAAGTCCTGCCCAATAACAGAAGAATATTTTGACCCAACTCTTGTTAGAAAGGGCGTTTACCCTTATGAGTACATGAACAGTTGGCAAAGGTTTGACGAAGATACACTTCCGCCTAAAGGCGCGTTCTTTTCTAGTCTCAGAGGAAAGGACATCAGTGATTCTGATTACCAGCATGCTCAAGATGCGTGGCAGAAGTTAGAGTGTAAAACGATGGGAGACTATCATGATTCCTATTTAATGGCGGATACTTGTTTGTTGGCGGACGTCTTTGAAAATTATAGGAAGACCTGCATGAAACATTACAGCTTGGATCCTGCGCATTATATTTCTGCGCCTGGGATGAGCTGGGACGCTTTCTTAAAATTTACTGGAGTACAAATTGATTTATTGTCTGACCTGCCAATGCTTCAGATGATTGAAAACGGATTGCGTGGGGGAATCAGTATGGCGTCGCACCATTACTGTAAAGCAAACAACAAATACTTGGACGACTATGATCCAAGTAAAAGGTCTAACTATCTCATGTATTTAGATGCAAACAATCTGTATGGATGGGCAATGGCGCAATCACTTCCATTACGCAACTTTAAAATGTACACAGGACTCAAAGACATTCAAAAGTTTTTAAAATGGCTACCTACTCTAGAAGCTGATTGTAAAAGAGGTCTCATTCTAGAAGTTGATTTAGAATATCCTCATGAACTTCATGATTACCATAATGACTATCCATTAGCGGCAGAAACCCTAAAAGTGTCAATGACAGAACCACCTAAACTTGTGCCTAATCTTCGAGGCAAAAAAAATTATGTCTGCCATTACAGGCTTCTACAATTTTATTTAAGACATGGTTTAAAGTTAACAGCAGTTCATCGTATAATTGCATTTGATCAAGAACAGTTCATGAAACCATACATCATGAAGAACACTGATCTCAGAACTAAATCCACAGATGCTTCAGAAAAAGACTTTTTCAAGTTGATGAACAACAGCTGTTTTGGAAAGACTATGGAAAATCCGCACAAGCGTAAAGATGTTAGATTGGTCACCAGAGAAAACGTTGCAATTAAGTTGACTTCAAAACCTAATTATCAGGACTTCAGAAGATTTCATGATCAGCTTTTTGGCATAATGATGAAAAAAAAGAAAGTCAAATTGGATAAGCCCGTTTTTATTGGGTTTACTGTTTTAGAGCTGTCGAAGCTTTTGATGTTAGAATTTCTTTACGACTACTTTAAGCCCTTGTATCCTGAGTCCAAAGTACTTTACACAGATACAGATTCCTTTGTAATCGACATCCCTACTGAAGATATCTATAAAGACATGGAATTAGAAGTAGCAAAAGAGCATGCTGGATGGTACGACACATCTGATTACCCTAAAGATTCGCCTTTGCATTCAGATATTAATAAGAAGGTTTTAGGTAAGATGAAGGATGAATTATCTGGAGGCGTGATCAAGGAGTTTGTTGGTTTGAGGTCGAAAATGTACAGTCTTTCAAGCCAAAGTTGTCAAAAAAGCAAAGGGAATATCTCGCAGCGCTGTGCAGTCAAGCATATCCCATGATAACTACAAAGAAGCATTGTTTGGCAATAAGACTTTTCATCATGACAACGTAAAACTACGATCTAATCTACATGAGATCAACACAACTGTTGTAACAAAGAAGTCATTAGATAGAACAAACACAAAACGTGTGTTTGTTAATCCAGAGTTTTCATATGCAATCGGGCATTGGAGAATAGTATAATCATATGGGCTTATATTTTTCAGCAATCGCACTTTCAATTATATCATCATCTAATTTAGCAAAATTAATATTATTTATTAATGCTAGATGTGCTTTAATTTTTTTTGTCATTTCGCAATATTCATGTTCCCATACCCATAAATCAAAATAAAAGCTTTGGGGTTTAAAGCGATTGTCTGGCGATTGTTCTAGCCAAGGATTGTCAATCTTCTCAAATACTTCTTTAATGATATACTGATACTCAAATAAATCTTGCATTAATTTTAAAGACTTTTCCTTTGCCATTTCTGCCATTTCCCTTTGAGCTTCCATTTTAAACCCAAATGTATTTGCGTAGATTAAAACAGTTCGTTAAGCTTAACTATATCATCACCCAATTCAACCAAATTATTTTTCATTACTGCTAAATGCGCTCGAATTTTTTTATTATATTCCCAATCAAAATTTGAGGTTTTGTCTAGCATGGCATAATCAATCTTCTTAAATATTAGTCTAATAGCAAGATTATAATCAAATATTTCTCGCATTATTTCTAAGGACTCTTCCTTCACCATTCTTGCTTCCAGTGCCATTTTACGTAAGGATTCTTCCTTTTCCATTCTTGCCGCCATTTTAATTTAAATTAAAAAATAATTAAGCGACTGTGTCTGGAGGGATTATCTGCAGTTCTTCCTTCACAAAAGATCTTCGGGGGGCTGGTCGTTTTGTTGTGTCAGTTTCTCGTAAATAATACACGGGCGGATTCATTTTCACAATTTTTTTTATCTCATATGGATCAACACTCCAAACTGGATCTGTTGCCCTGATGCGAGTGTCCCCTTCCGCTTCTCCCGGTGAATAAAGGTATCTCACTTTCAAACCAAATGGTAATAGTTTGCTTGATGAAGACTCTCCTTCAACAACATTTATTTTTTGTTTTTTGATTGCTTGTACTGGTTTTAGACCTTTAAATTCTTCATTATTCATTGCGCGCAAAACTGAGGGCAGCCTTCTAACCCATTCTGTGTTGCGAGAATTGTCAATCAGCTCTCTGTGATACTGGTAGGAAAAAAGCCTTTCAGATAACTGTTTGTTAAAGTTTTCAACCAAAGCCTGTGATCTGTGAACTCCTGGAATACCTCTTTTAATGGTAACTCTATGTTTTAACAATAATTGATTCACTTGACCTTTAAATTCTTTTCCGTCATCGACTTGAATCATGCGAGGATAAGTTAAGGGTCCTCGTTGATATATCAGTTGTATAGCGACAGCAACAGCAGAAGCACTCTTTTGTGTTAATGGTTCAGCATCTTTGTATCTTGAAGCTATATCAATGACTGTAAGTGCGTACTTAAATCTTTTTCGTCTAATCGTATCATGGGGTAAATATAGAAGATCCATTTGATGGGTGTCGTTTGGAGTTATATTCACAAAGTGTGGTCTCTGTATTTGTTTAGGCGCTGGTAGATAAATTTGCCAAATCGCTTGTTTAGATAACCATTCCTTTGCTGTTTGTTCACTGACTCCAGCTGCTTGGCTTAGCTTTTTAATTGCTGTTATTCCCTTCCAATATCCTTTTGGCGAATAATAGATCTTGTTCATTTTTTATTCAGCCAATATTATGTGCAACAAAATACACAGCGGTCATGCCAAAGACAATAAACAATATTTCTTGCATCTTTTGTTTTTCTGATGGTTGATAAAAGTCGCTAAATTTTGGTGGAGGCAATGTCTCGATTGGCTTGCCTGTTACTAGAAAATATTCTTTTATTGCCTGGTCAACATCTTTAAATGTGTAAGCTGCATGTCCCTGTTGTTTAAGTCTGTCGTTAATAAAATCTAACTGCTCCATTCTTTGCTTTTCATAGGTGTCTTGTGCAGCGGCTAGTTGCTCCATAGCTCTGTTATGTCTTTTTCTCTCGCCGTCATCCCGTAGTTTACTAAATGCGTAATTACTTCCGCTAAAAGCAAGCGCATTAACCACAGCGCCACCAATCATCATTACGAGTGAAGCCATTTTTATAAATGTATTTTTTTTTACATATTTATATTTTCTGGAATTATTCCTTGCTTAACTAGAAAATCTTTCGTAGCAAATGAAGCTGTAATAACAGCAATCAGCTTTGCTGAGTCTTCAAAGCCTAGTTTGCCAAGATCTGCTGGTTTTATTTTTAACAGGCTTTTACCAAGCATTGTGTATCCTACACTTAGACCTCCAATAACAGCAGAATGGTATACAAGGTTAGTAATAGTTTTTTCGGTGCTCATTTTTAAAAAATAAAATAATATTTATTCATTAATAAAACATGAACTGCGATGATTTACTTCCTGAACTTACAAATGATCAAGTTGATGACCAAGCTATTATGCGTCAAAAGGAAAGGCTGTATTCTTTGGCGGCGTGTGGAAAAACAAAACAGTACCTCGGAAATGAATTCAGCATAGAACAGATACAACAAATGTCGCCACAAGACATTGTAAAGTATCACAACAGGTATGAAGCGCAACTGGGGTCAAGAATGGTAAAAAGTGTTGGGCAAACGGTTCTTAGTTTGTACACTAAACTAGTTAGTAGATTTGCTCCCATTGATTCTGAACAAGATTTTATGTATGATTTAACGCAGGATCCATTTTAACAAAGTCATTAGAGTCTCTAGGATGTGATCTATATTACAGATTTGGAACATTGTTATCGCCATTAATCATGGGATTAATTACTTTTAATCATATAGATTTTGTTTCCCTTCAAAATGACCGAGCCAGAAAATCAGCAGAAAACATTGATGGAGAAAGTGACCAGTAAAAAGCCTCCTCATCCTGGGCGTGTTGCAGCAGGAAAAAAATTAGCAGAGTGGAACAAACAAAAAAAATTAATGTTGCAATCACAGAATATAACTCATAATGAAAACATAACACCGCCAACGCCAACAGTTGTTTCAATGCCAGCTGTAAATACACAAGTTGATTCAAGACCTACAACACCAAAGTCGACATGGATTATTTGGATTAAAAGAGTTAGCATTTTTGGCGTCATTGCTGTTGGTGGGGGTGGTTATTACCTTTATAAAACATATAAAGAAAGACAGCAAAAACCAAAGGAGCCCAAAAAATCACAGCCACTAAATACAAAATCTGAACAAAAAAGAATACCAGAACCGCCAACAACAAAAGATCATTTTGATCCATTTGATATGCAGTAATATTTCAAGAACTTAATAAATAATTATAAGTGACTTGAATAAGAACTTGATAACGACTTCATGACGACTTGATAAAAACTTAAATAAGAACTTGATAAGAACTTGATGACGACTTGATAAAAACTTAATGACGACTTAATAAGAACTTAATGACGACTTGATGATGACTTGTTAAGAACTTGAATAAGAACTTGAATAAGTACTTGAATAAGAACTTGTTAAGAACTTGATGATGACTTGTTAAAAACTTGATGTTGACTTGTTAAGAACTTGAATAAAAACTTAAATAAGAACTTGAATAAGAACGTGATGCCGACTTGAATAAGAACCTAGAACGACTTAATGACGATTTTTTTCACAATTAATTGTTACATTCTTTTCCGGGAGACAACTCCCTTCTGCCTTTATGTAGTATCTAGGTCAGACATGTCTAGCCACGGCTTACTCAACTGCACAATAGCCGAGTCGAAGCGCCGCACTGTTTCCGGGTTCGTGTCGAGTTACACATAAGGGCGTCGGGCCGCCACGCAGCATTGTATAAATTTAGACGGCGTCGTTCAGTACAGGCGTTAGACGTCATTGTATAAATTTAGGTGGCTAAATTTCCAAACATATCAAAACATGTTTCTTACCTTCCCCCAATCGCAAGACTAGATAGAATCAGCTGATTAGTAACAGTGACGACATTTCCGCCCAGCACTTGTGTTGTTAGCAACTGAACCTAGCTGTCTTGTCATTTGCGGGTGTGCAGTGCAGTCGTGTTTTCAGTGTTGTGTTATGTCGCAAGACAGTATCTCTTCTGAGATAGAACTTCTTGAATCACAAACCGTTCATCAAGAATTGCTAGATTACTCAAGACAAAAATGGGAAGATTGGTTGATATTAGAATCTCACCTTCCTATTCCCGTAAACTGAGGGTGATATCTCGATTGCTGAGACCGTTCACGCGTGAGCGGTACTATTTTTAGAATCCTATCTGTCGGAGCTGGCTTGTCTGGAAGACCTACCATTCACGCGTGAGCGGTACTATTTTTAGAATCCTAGAATTCTTGAGAATAAGTGCACTTGGTGGCTGCTTAGAATAATCTTCAACAACGTGCCACGATTCTACGCTTGTGTGAACACACATCCCACCCCTTTTCAGACACTCCCTATTCAGATAGCTTTCAATAGCCAGTCATTCCTCACAATAGAATGAAATCCCAACTTGGTTGACAAATAGCCCTCCTAAGAATAAAGGCATGGTTAACCAAGTCCCCATTGTTTTGTTTGTTTACTTCTTAACGGTCCAGTGACAGAGAACTATAAAACAGATAATCCTACACATTATGTATGTTTGTAAAGTGTTTACTATTAGAGAACTATAAAATAGGCATTCTGGGTAAGCTGGCGGAGCAACAGCGAAACCGGCTTTAGCCGGTTGGAGCTGGCGGACGTGGGTGAGCCAGAATGCCTATTTTATAGTTCTCTATTCATCATACTAAATATTCTAAAAGCAGGGCAGACACAATATGGAACTTTAGTTTTAGTGCCACAGCAAGATCCCTTAAAGGTATTTTATTGCTGTGTGAAGATGAAGAACCATTCAAAAGACAAAGTGAAAAGTTTATCAATCCTAAAATAACGAAAGTACAATGTTCAATTGAGGGTAGTCCTAACCAAGTCTACGGTAGTGGGCTTAAACCTTATCATCATTTTGATGAAATAAGAAAATTGTTTGGAGGCGGGAGGTCTAGAAGTCCAACAGTAGACCTTGTGTCTAAAGATCTACACCTTCACAGTGTTAGACTTGATGAATATTTAACAACGAAATACGGTTTATGGATTGACCTAAGGTCAACAGAGGATAATCAGTTGCATGGGAGTGGGAGAACAGTTAAAGACGTAATAAACATTCAAATTGATAAAGAAAAAAGAGATGATAAACCACTTAATGTACATTTGTTTTTAATATATGATGCGCAGCTGAATATTCAAGATAACAGATTAAAAGATATCCAATACTAAATTATTTTTATTTTTAAAAAAAAGCATGTCTGTTCAGGTTTATCCAAAAGTGCCCAAAGAAGAGATAGTAGGCAACTCTGTTGCTGTAGACATAAAAACTTTCAGATTAACCAACATTACACAAATGCAAACCCAACTAGAGCAGGACCTTTCAAAATACAGTAAAACCAAACGAAGGTATTCTGCTGTCTTTAATGCTGTTACATATGTTTTTTTTTTTTTTTTTGATATATTTTTTTATTTCTTTCCTCATTCTCTCTCTTCCATTCCACAGTTCCTTCTTTCTCTCATCTCCATTCTTTCATCAACATGATCTTTCTCTTTGCTGTACATTTCCGGATGCAAATTATCACATATTTTTTGTTGTTAATCATATTTGTACATGTTTGACATTATTGTAGTAAATAATCCGTGAAACGTATTAGAAACGAGTTATCTTTTTTGTCGGCTTGAAAGGATTTGAGTGAGAGTTCAATGTATGCCGAGGAAAGGTTGTTTTCTTTTTGTTGGATATACACACATACACAAACAAACAAAAATCACTATGCACAATCCTCTGAGTTCTTACAAACTACAAGCACATAAAGGCAAACAAACACACCCGCTCACTCCACTCACATCCCCTCCCGTCCCTACCCACCCACACCCCCACTTTCTCTCTTCTTATGAATTAATAATACTTAAACAATATACATAATTATACAATTTATAATAATGAAGTAATGTTTTCTCCGTGTGGTACCATGTGATAGCTGTTGTATATAACGCATAACATAATTATGTTCACTGTAATGATCCTTCAAAATATAGATTTAAACAGACGTAAGCATTTCCCAGCTGAGTGTACACACCAGCACCGAAATCCCGTCCATCAGTGTCTTTCTATTTCTTTAACAATCAAAAGAAAGTTAATTATATGTTCTTCAGCCCGCTACCAATATGACATCGCTACACCACAGCCATGCCCCGCTGACCAACCAACAAACCAACCTACCAGCTAAGTTGCCGATCGGCCTACGGGTCCCAGCCGCGGCATCGCCATGCCAGACAAGCAGCGGGCCACAGGCTACAACCACACTCAATGATATTTGAATACCTTATGAAATTACCTACACATCCTGAACATATCCTCTCATGCACGTATTAAATCCAGGTATCTTATGATTTTGATTATCAATTTTCAAATAATACTTCAACTGTTACATATGTTAATACTGGAGCATCGATCACTAGTGCTCTATCAGCAGGAACAAGTGTAGGTCTCTTAGCAACAGGCGTAGGTGCACCGGCAGCTTTACCTCTAGGTGGTTTGTCTTTAACTCTTGGCCTGTGTTCATTGGCTGTAAGTGCTGTCAGCAAAAAAATAAAAGCTAAACTCCAAAAGCACACAGCTATGGTTCAACTAATAACAGCTAAACTTAGTTCCTTCAAACTGATAATTGATAAAGCACTAGTTGACTCAAACATCACGGATGAAGAATTTAGTCGCCTACAGGCTGATTTTGAGGACTACAAAAGACAAAAGTTTGATCTTCAAAGAAAGGCAAGGGCAACTTTTTCTCAACAACCAGACACCGACCAGATAAAAAAGGAATGTTTAAAAAAAGTAAACGAGACATTAAACTCTGTTCTAAACAGCTCACATTAACAACCCCAAAGAGTGTTTATACTTTAGTTTACGAGTCCAAGCACAAAAAGACCGTTGATATTGATTCTGATTAAGACGACTTTGGAGTCGATGTATTTTTTTTAATTTAAATAAATATTTTGAGTTAGAAAAGAAGCTCAAAATGGAATACACTGATTTTGATTCTTGGTTTGATGCAGAAGAGAGTTTGTCAAAAGCTTTGAAGGATACAAATATAGAAGTTATTAATCCAACAAATGTGTTAGAAAGCGTTGAGTATGCTATTTCTCAAATCCCCAATTATTTAGCAATAAACCCTCCAGTTAAAGTAAGGTTAGTTGTTTTAATCGACTATATAACAATAAACGAAGAAAATCTAGAAGTCTGGGTCTCAACTAAACAGCAGACTATTCTTTCTTATAATGATTTAACGCCCGATTGGGCAGATCAACTTCTTACACAGTTTAATGAAGCCTCTGAAGCAGCTAAAATGAGAGGCTCTGGTTGGTCAGAGGGTGAAGTATTAGAGATCAGATTAAAACAGGCTAAATACGAACCAATTGTAGGCAAGTCTTACATTCCTCTACCACCAGAAATAGTTGCAAAGAGAGCAGTTTTGAACATAAAGAATTCAGATAACAAATGTTTTATGTGGTGCGTTCTTGCTAGGCTACACTTTGTTAAAAAAAATGCAGAGAGAGTTACTAACTATTTGCAGTGGGCCAATGATCTTAACTTTAACGGCCTTGAATTTCCTATGGCTGTAGACAAGATTGATCAGTTTGAAAAACAGAATCCACCAATAACTGTTAATGTCTACACATGGTCTGTTAAATCAGGTCTTCTACCAATTAGAGTGTCAAAAAACAGTCCACCAATAGGAGAACCAGCCAAACATCATGTAGACTTACTCCTGATGCAAAGCCTTAATGGTCTGCACTACACACTAATACGCACAATGAGTAGATTACTAGTTCATACTACAAAAAATGGACACAAACAAGAATTCTGTAGAAAATGTTTAACAAGAATTCCGTCCGTTCAAGCTGCGAGCGAACATGTAAAACATTGTCTTAGCCCAGTGGACTGCAATACAGAACTAATTATGCCAAGAGAAGGAAGTAAGGTTAGTTTTAAGAATTACAAAAAACTCCAGAGGTCGCCATACGTTGTTTACGCAGACTTCGAGTCGCTTATTGTTCCTTATGAAGGACCGGCTCCAAAACATTTACCAAAAACTGTTATAATGAATAACCACCAGATTTGTTCATATGCTTTTATTGTTGTTAGGTCAGATGGTGAACATTCAAAGCCAGAATTATACAGAGGACCACATGCAGCAAAACATTTCTTAAAACGCATGCAAGAAGTTCGTAATGTCTGTTCTAATAATCTAGTCCTATCCGATCTTAAGATGACCCCTGAAGATCAAGATCGCTATGACTCAGCCACTCACTGTTGGATTTGTGGTTTAGAGCTAACACCTAAAAGTTTAAATCCAACAGTAAAGGATCATGATCACATTAGCGGGGAATTTAGAGGAGCAACGCATAACAATTGCAATCTTCAACTAAAGTTTGATCCTAGGACTTGGAGACTTCCTATATTCTTTCATAACTTGCGAGGTTACGACTCTCATCTTATATTGCAAGCAGTAACTAGCGCCTTTAGGGTGTCATGCATTGCGCAGTCATCAGAAAAGTACATGTGTTTCACTTTAAATAACCTGTCTTTTTATGACTCTATGCAACACCTGATGGGGAGTTTAGAGTCACTAGCAGGATCTTTAAAGTCCTGCCCAATAACAGAACACTATTTTGACCCAACACTTGTTAGAAAAGGCGTTTATCCTTATGAGTACATGAACAGTTGGGAAAGGTTTGATGAAGACTCACTTCCTCCTAAAGGTGCGTTCTTTTCTAGTCTTAGAGGAAAAGACATCAGTGATTCTGATTACCAGCACGCACAAGAAGCATGGCAGAAGTTGGAGTGTGAAACAATGGGAGACTATCATGATGCCTATTTAATGGCGGATACCTGTTTGTTGGCGGATATCTTTGAAAATTACAGAAAGACCTGCATGAAACATTATAGTCTAGATCCTGCGCATTATATTTCTGCGCCTGGGATGAGTTGGGATGCTTTCTTAAAATTTACTGGTGTACAGATTGATTTATTAACTGACCTACCAATGCTTCAGATGATTGAAAACGGATTGCGTGGCGGAATTAGTATGGCGTCTCACCATTACTGTAAAGCAAACAACAAATACTTGGATGATCATGATCCAAGTAGGAAGTCTAACTATCTTATGTATTTAGATGCAAACAATCTGTATGAATGGGCTATGAGTCAATCACTTCCATTACGTAACTTTAAAATGTACACAGGACTCAAAGACATTCAAAAGTTTTTAAAATGGCTACCTACTCTAGAAGCTGATCGTAAAAGAGGTCTCATTCTAGAAGTTGATTTAGAATATCCTCATGAACTTCATGATTACCATAATGATTACCCATTAGCAGCAGAAACCCTAAAAGTGTCAATGACAGAACCACCTAAACTTGTGCCTAATCTTCGTGACAAAAAAAATTATGTCTGTCATTACAGACTTCTCCAATTTTATTTAAGACATGGTTTAAAGTTAACAGCAGTTCATCGTATAATTGAATTTGATCAAGAACAGTTCATGAAACCATACATCATGAAGAATACTGATCTCAGAACTAAATCCGCAGATGCTTCAGAAAAAGACTTTTTCAAGTTGATGAACAACAGCTGTTTTGGAAAGACTATGGAAAATCCGCACAAGCGCAAAGATGTTAGATTGGTCACTAGAGAGAACGAAGCAATTAAGCTGGTGTCAAAACCAAATTATCAAGACTTCAGAAGATTTCATGATCAGCTTTTTGGAATAATGATGAAAAAAAAGAAAGTCAAATTGGACAAACCTGTTTTTATTGGGTTTACTGTTTTAGAATTATCAAAGCTTTTGATGTTAGAATTTCTTTACGACTACTTTAAGCCCTTGTATCCAGAGTCCAGAGTTCTGTACACAGATACAGATTCTTTTGTAATCGACATCCCTACTGAAGATTTTTACAAAGACATGGAATTAGAAGTAGCTAAAGGGCATGCGGGATGGTACGACACATCTGATTACCCTAAAGATTCACCTTTGCATTCAACTATTAATAAGAAGGTTTTAGGTAAGATGAAGGATGAATTATCTGGAGGTGTGATCAAGGAGTTTATTGGTTTAAGGTCGAAAATGTACAGTCTCGCATGTCAAACTAGTACCATTAAAAAAGCAAAGGGAATATCTCGCAGTGTTGTGCAGTCAAACATATCACATGATAACTACAAAGAAGCATTGTTCAATAAAAAGACTTTTCATCATGACAATTACAAGCTGCGATCTAATCTGCATGAGATTAACACAACTGTTGTAACAAAGAAGTCATTAGATAGAACAAACACTAAACGAGTATTTGTTAATCCAGAGTATTCATATGCAATTGGGCACTGGAGGACATTTGGTCAAGCGCAATTAGATACTCAGTAATTTCTTTATCCAGTATAGCTGGATTATTTGTGGTTGTTGTTTCAAGATTTTTGATTTTTTCATAAATATTAGGATCAATGGGTAGTTTATTCTTTATCATTGTTTTAATAATAAATCTATACGCAAATAATTTTTTTTGAGCTTCCATTTTAACTCAGAAATGTATTTGCCTAAATTAACTAAGCGACTGGAACTGTGTCTGGCGGGATTATCTGCAGTTCTTCCTTCACAAAAGATCTTCGGGGGGCTGGTCGTTTTGTTGTGTCAGTTTCTCGTAAATAATACACGGGCGGATTCATTTTCACAATTTTTTTTATCTCATATGGATCAACACTCCAAACTGGATCTGTTGCCCTGATGCAAGTGTCCCCTTCCGCTTCTCCCGGTGAATAAAGGTATCTCACTTTTAAACCAAATGGTAATAGTTTGCTGGATGAAGACTCTTCAACAACATTTATTGTTTGTTTTCTGATTGCTTGTACTGGTTTTAGCCCTTTAAATTCTTCATTATTCATTGTGCGCAAAACTGAGGGCAGTCTTTTTACCCATTCTGTGTTGCGAGAATTGTCAATCAGCTCTCTGTGATACTGGTAGGAGAAAAGTCTTTCAGATAACTGTTTGTTAAAGTTTTCAACCAAACCCTGTGATCTGTGAACACCCGGAATGCCTCTTTTAATGGTAACTCTATGTTTTAACAATAATTGATTCACTTGACCTTTAAATTCTTTTCCGTCATCGACTTGAATCATGCGAGGATAAGTTAAGGGTCCTCGTTGGTATATCAGCTGTATGGCAACAGCAACAGCAGAAGCACTCTTTTGTGTTAATGGTTCCGCATCTTTGTATCTTGAAGCTATATCAATGACTGTAAGCGCGTACTTAAATCTTTTTCTTCTAATCGTATCATGGGGTAAATATAGAAGATCCATTTGATGGGTGTCGTTTGGAGTTATATTCACAAAATGTGGTCTCTGTATTCGTTTAGGCGCAGGTAAATAAATTTGCCAAATCACTTGTTTAGATAACCATTCTTTTGCTGTTTGTTCACTGACTCCTGCTGCTTGGCTAAGCTTTTTAATTGCCGTTATTCCATTCCAATATCCTTTTGGAGAATAATAGATTTTGTACATTTTTATTCAGCCAATACTTTGTGCAACAAAATACACAGCGGTCATGCCAAAGACAATAAACAATATTTCTTGCATCTTTTGTTTTTCTGATGGTTGATAGTAATCGCTAAATTTTGGTGGGGGCAATGTTTCAACTTGTTTGCCTGTTACTAGAAAATATTCTTTTATTGCCTGGTCAACATCTTTAAATGTGTAAGCTGCATGTCCCTGTTGTTTAAGTCTGTTGTTAATAAAATCTAACTGCTCCATTCTTTGCTTTTCATAGGTGTCTTGTGCAGCGGCTAGTTGCTCCATAGCTCTGTTATGTCTTTTTCTCTCATCGTTATTTTGTAGTTTACTAAACGCGTAATTACTTCTGCTGAAAGCAAGCGCGTTGACCACTGCGCCGCCTATCATCATTACGAGTGAAGCCATTTTTATAAATGTATTTTTTTTACATATTTATATTTTCTGGAATTATTCCTTGCTTAACTAGAAAATCTTTCGTAGCAAATGAAGCTGTAATGACAGCAATCAACTTTGCTGAGTCTTCAAAATCTAGCTTGCCAAGATCTGCTGGTTTTATTCTTAACAAGCTTTTACCAAGCATTGTGTATCCTACACTTAGACCTCCAATAACAGCAGAATGGTATACGAGGTTGGCAACAGTTTTTTCGGTGCTCATTTTTAAAAAATAAAATAATTATAATTATTAATAAAACATGAACTGCGATGATTTACTTCCTGAACTTATGATTACAAATGATCAAGTTGATGACCAAGCTATTATGCGCCAAAAGGAAAGGCTGTATTCTTTGGCGGCGTGTGGAAAAACAAAACAGTACCTCGGAAATGAATTCAGCATAGAACAGATTCAACAGATGTCGCCACAAGACATTGTAAAGTATCACAACAGGTATGAAGCGCAACTGGGGTCAAGAATGGTCAAAAGTGTCAGACAAACTGTTCTTAGTTTGTACACTAAACTAGTTAGTAGATTTGCGCCCATTGATTCTGAACAAGATTTTATGTATGATTTAACGCAGGATCCAGTTTTAACAAAGTCATTAGAGTCTCTAGGATGTGATCTATATTACAGATTTGGAACATTATTGCCGCCAGTAATTATGGGGTTAATTACGTTTAATCATATAGATTTTATTTCTCTTAAAAATGACCGAGCAGAAAACGTTGATGGAGAAAGTGACCCGTGAAAAGAATCCTGGGCGCGTTGAAGCAGGGAAAAAATTAGCAGAGTGGAACAAAAAAAGAAAATTAGAGTTACAACATATAACTCATAATGAAAAAACACCAGTTGTGCCAGAGCCACAACAAGAACAAGTTGTTTCAAGTCCCGCAACACCAAAGTATTCATGGATTATTTGGATTAAAAGAGTTGGCATTTTTGGCGTCATTGCTGTTGGTGGGGTGGTTATTACGTTTATAAAACATATAAAGAAAGACAGCAAAAACCAAAGCAGCCCAAAAATCACAGCCACTAAATACAAAATCTGAACAAAAAAGAATACCAGAACCGCCAACAACAAAAGATCATTTTGATCCATTTGATATGCAGTAATATTTCAAGAACTTAATAAATAATTATAAGTGACTTGAATAAGAACTTGATAACGACTTCATGACGACTTGATGAAAACTTAAATAAGAACTTGATAAGAACTTGATGACGACTTGATAAGAACTTAATGACGACTTGATTAAGAACTAGATTAAGAATTTGGGGTAACTTGATTAAGAACTTGGGGTGACTTAATTAAGGACTTGGGGAAACTTAATTAAGGACTTGGGGTGACTTAATTAAGAACTTAATTAAGGACTTGGGTGACTTAATTAAGGACTTGGGGTGACTTAATTAAGGACTTGGGGTGAAAAGTGGAACTGGTAGGACCACTTGTCATTTGATATGTCAGCCACTTGCTTTGTGACTGAACAGGATGTGCCTGGGCGCTGAGCAGTGATTCGTTGTCGGGCTGGCCTGCAACTACTAGTTAAGCGCGATGAAGAACAGAGAAAGAGGCAGCTCACGCTATAGCAAAGAACGTGTTAGCGCACGCCCGCTGTGCGGACAGACCGCGCCGCGAGCCCGGTGAGAGAAGAAACGCAGTAGGCGCGCGAGGCGTGTTTTATTGATTTTTTGGTCAGAACATAGGGAGACTCACAGTTTGTAAACAGGACGCTCGGCCTGCTGACTTACTGCGTCGTTATAATTGTGTTGTCTTGGTCTTGCAAAAAAGATGACAGTCAACCGACTGGTAATACAGACTGTTTGGGGGAACGCAGACACTATTTATTATAGATGACTGTTCGGCCGAAACTGGCTTTCAGTGGAAGACATGCTGGGATAAGTGTGTGGATTTTATGTCAGAAATATAACTCAGTTTTAAGAGACTTTAGAGAACAATTAAAGACCGTAGTTTTATTTCACATGAAAGACAGAGACGCATTTGATGAATGTATAAAGAAAATGATGTTATTGAAAATTCCCAAGAAAAACGAAGGATTAAGCAAAAACTAAAGTTTCAAAAGTTTTCTAAATTAGTGTTAAAAACAGACAATCCTACACATTATGTTTGTTTGTAAATCTTTTTAGATATAAAAGAACTTATTTAAGTACTTGTTAAGAACTTGATGATGACTTGTATAAGAATTTATTTAAGAATTTATTTTTACTTATAGAGAGAACTATAAAATGCCTATTCTGGATCGCCCGCCGGAGCAGCAGCGAAACCGGCTTTAGCCAGTTGGAGCTGGCGGAGGTGGGTGAGCCAGAATCGGCATTTTATAGTTCTCTGTTGTCAAAAGCATCCAAGCGAGTAATTTTCCTGCAAGTTCCATATGAAATATCACTATATAGTATGTTATATATTACTATATATGTGATATACCTCTACATATCTGTATATGATATACCACTTTATACACAAACCGATGCCATCTGGACTGTTTAACCACCACTATTGTTCACTTATTGTCATCGCCTGCTACGCTGATGCTTGCACCGAGTTTGACCTTGAAGAAAACAAACATCATGGGTCAAGACATCAGCAGCACTCCCCGCATCTCCATCGGCGATCGCACTCTTGAAGTGGTGAACGACTTTACTTACCTGCGCTCCACCATCTCCAGCAACCTCTCTCTGGACGCTGATCTGAACATGCAGATCGGCAAGGCAGCAACAGCAACGGCCTGTCTGGCGAAGAGAGTCTGGGACAACACCATGCTAACGTCAAACACCAAGATAAAAAAAAAGTACCAAGCCTGCATGCTGAGCACTCTTCTCTCCGGAAGGGAAAGATGGACCCTGTACTCTCGACAAGAATGCAGACTGAACGCTGCCCACCTGCGTTGCCTCAGAAGACTCATGAGCATTACTTGGCAGGACCGCATCACCAACAAGGACGTCCTGGCCCAAGCAGGGATGCCTAGCACGTTCGCCATGCTGACACAGAGACGCCTGAGCTGGCTTGGCCATGTCAGCCGCATGGACGACGGTCGTATCCCAAAGGACATGCAGTATGGCGAGCTGGCTACAGGCTCCAGACCCACAGGACGGTCCGCCCTACGTTACAAGGATGTATGCAAGCACGACCTGTGGGTAGGCAGCCTCGGCCCAACAGACCTGGAGATAGCAGCTTCAGACCGGGTCAGCTGGCAGTCCACCATCAAGGCCAGCTTCAAGCAAGCAGAGCAGAGGAGTGAGGCCCAGTGGGAAGAACAGAGGTGCCGCAGACGGCAAAGAGTTGTGTCGGCACCCACAGACACTCATGACCGAGACTTCACCTGCAGCAACTGCAACGGTCTGCCGCTCGAGGATCGGGCTTTTCAGCCGCATCAGGCGCTGCAACTCCACACTGACTGATCCACGGCGCAACACCATTGTCTCTCGAGACACGCGGATGCCATTGTCATCACTGTTTTGCAGCACATGTCCACATAGCAATTATGTTTGGGAAAGCAAACACTTCTTAACCCGTAGAGTGCCTTTAAGCCGTCAGCTGACGCCGCATTAAAAATGCTTTTCCAGTGCCTATGGGCCGTCCACTGACGTCATGCATTTTTCTTGAATTTTCATTCGTTACTATTTCTATCAACGGACTTAAATAGAGTGTGCGTAGTAAGCCTTATATGTCTGTAGTATTAAAATGATATGTAAATGACCACACATGAGGGGAAAGCCCATTTATTCTCATCACTGACTGGATGACCAGCCAGCACTTCATCTCGCTTGCAAAGATGGCGGCGCAACCTTCGACAAGCGCAGCGACCAAATCAACGTATTTACACAGCTGAGCAGGCTCTGCTAATGATTTTTGACAAAGACAATAATCTTTTATTCAACGACTCACTCGAGCATGAAGGTGAGATGATGATAGTGATGGAATTGCCAACCGTATTCGTCAGTTATTGTGTCGGGCTGTGTGACCTCAGTGTGTGTTCAGCTGACTGGTTTGCCAGCGTCGAACGAGCTCGCCTAGTGTATACTCTGCACTGCGTGCCAGTGGTCAGTGACGTGGTAGTCAGCGCGAGAGGGGAGCGCGGCCTGCTCGCGGCGTGGCACGGGGCAGAGGGAAAGGTAGGGGAAGAGGAGCAGTGAAAGAGAGGGTTGAAGTCCAGCAAGGGGGCGTGGTGGGGAGAGGGGGGCGTGGTCGTGGACTGACCTGTCTGCATAGAGTGTGAGCGTCTTGATAGACTTCTAAACTGTTTTACTTTCATTTACAGGTGTAGTGTGACAATACAAACTTTATTTTCAACTTTTTTGCTTTGTGTTCTTGTTTGGATGTGAAGATGTAGTGGTAAATACATATGCTTTTGATCGTGCAAAAAAATCTATCCAAATCTAATTGCCTAAATACTTTTTTATTATCAAAATTAAAACAAAAGCCCAGATTCAAAATCTTCATTCAATTTCCTTCAAAAATCATATATATTTCATTGTTATATCTTTTGTAGTTTCTGAGCTAGAATTTTTTGTTAATTATTACCCCCAAATCATTAGACTTCCCTGGCACTCGGAAAGCCTTTGTTTGTAACATTTTCAAGCAGCGAACAGGTTAAAAGCTCGCTTCTACCGACACAGGTCTAACATGAACAAGAATACCGGATACTCTAGTAACCAAAACTTCCATCGGACAAATCACTCCCTTCGTGATCTAAGATGTGTAGCGATAGAAACAGTTCTTTCAGAGGACACTGATTACAGACTACGACACGAATCATTCTTATAGCCTGTGACAGATTACACTCTCTTTATCCGGAGGGTCTCAACATGGTCACCTTCATACTTCCTCGTGTCCACCTCCCTCTCCCCAACCTCCCCTTCCAACACCTCCTTCACCTTTCATCTCCCCTCGCCACTCCCATCTCCCTGTCCTCACTACCATCACTGCCACACCCTTCTTACCTTTTCTTTTACACCTCCCCCCTCCAGGCCCTCCACCTTCTTCCTCTCTACCCCCTCCTCCCTATGCCTACTTCATGCTTCAGAATTTCCGGTACTGTGACATACCTGTAGGTGACTTATCTTAGTGCACACAGGCACGCACGCGCACACACACTTTCACCAACTCCCCCCCCCCCCCATCCCCTCCACCCGTCCTTCCCCTACCTACGTGCTTTTACCTTCTTCTCTCTGCCCTCTTCCTACTCTGCTCCACCCTTCGTGAGTAGGTGTGTATTTGGTCATCATATTTCAATATAGTGCTGGTTCCTGTGAAGTACTTCATGGATGTACTACCTCACACACATGTTTATTACTTCAGGGATATACTACCGCACACACATATTTATTACTTCATGGATATATTACCGAACACACATATTTATTACTTCAGGGATAATACTACCGCACACATACGTATTTATTTGTTCATGGATATACTACCATACACATATTTGTCACTTCATGGATATTGTCATGTGATGTAGCCTCACATGGCGACATGTGACGTTCCGTCGTGTACGCCCTTATTTGTTATAAAGCATCTCCCTAGGTAGGGAAGAGGAAAGGTAAAAGAAAAGATAATTTGTATGGCCTGACCAGTGTGATCGGTGTCGCTGGTGGCTATGAAAACAGTTCAGACGTAGGGCGATTATTGGTTGAATGGACGGACGTTGTCCATTGGTCAAATAACCAAGGGCTGGTAATGCGTAGAGTTAGACGAGTACTCACTGAATGTGTACTCAAAAAGAGCGCAGGAGGCAAAAATAAGGAATAGGAAGGAGATGGCTTGGGGACACTGACCAGACAGGTTGTTTGAAGAACGAGTTCCACCTGCAATTTACCATTACCAGGTGAGGTATAGACAGATGGGGAGAAAAAAAAGGAGAGTTAAGAAAA